>CM030845.1:16390275-16540275 GCA_018105865.1 Metaphire vulgaris | reverse complement strand
GGCCCCTTACATGCTGATCAATATTTATAATGACCACCTTGTAATAAAATGTTGGCCACCCCTTTCTTAATGAGTCCTTTTAGTCCTGAGTGCAATGTTTATCGGTATCCTATTTACTTTCAGCGCAGGTAGTCTACCTGCAAACTCAAGACTTGCAGTCATTCTAATCCTGTGCGGTAATATTCGCTTCAGATCCGGATCTGGCAAATGTTGACCCACAATATTCAGGTCCAGTATCCGGTGGAAAATACACATCTGGTCATTCCTTATTAGTTAAGATATCAATTAATTCAAAATAACTCACAGCAATCATCTAACTGCTCATTTGTCCAATTGTGATTTATCCCATTTGTTAAATTCATGATTTAAAACTGTTGTAAGAACCATATGGAAGAATACTTTGCATCGTTCATTTGATGGTCTTCAGTTGCTTGTTTTAAACTCCAAAGTGCATGTGCACTTTGTTCTTGTTGAAATTAGATGACCATTTTTTCCATTAAGATAGTTTGAGTTGATAGATTACCAATCATTGTTGTCATATTTCTGATGTTGCAATTCTCCTCTGTCGATATTTGCTTCTTGAGTTCCACATCTACCCAGCACTTAACAGATGTTTACTAATGTTTATTAACTTTTCCAAAATGGTTGAAAATATGTTTTTAAACTACACTTGTAGACTACATGGAAATCTCGACTTTGTACCTGCATATTCCTTAAATGCATTAATAGTCAACATGTCTGATAAGTACGCCCAGTGCTACACCAACAGCATTGTTGCCAGTTTCACTACAGTGAGAGTTACATATATTTTGCTTGAAATACCGGTAGGTATGTAATTTCTGCATAACATCATAAATTAATGAGAATTCAGATAAAATGCTTGTCTGTCTCTGCTCAGTACATTTCATGTTAATTAATATACAATTTTAGTGCAGAGTTTTCCAGCATTTTTGTAAGGGTGTAATTTGTCATTTCTGCCCATATGAGGTAATGCTGGAGCTTTTATATTTGTCCTGTTTTAATTTTGAGTTGAAACAACATCCATTTCCTATTTGCTACATCAGCATTGTTTGCCATTCTTAGCTTTAGCTGCAGCAACTCTTCCTGTCATTTCTGTCACTTCTGCTTCTAATGAGTGTTGACATTACTGTGACAAACGTGACCTGAAGATTTACAAAGGCTACTTTTACACAAAGAGTATTATTAGTCGTTTGCTATTCCAACATATTTTCAAAGTTTTGCATCATTGTTTGCATGAGTAATGTTTCGATCCAACAATGCATTTGATATGAACCACTTTGTTAACTATGAACTATGAAACTCTAGTGTCATTAACTTCCAATTAAAACTGTCCCAGATTTATGAACCTTTGCTTAAGTGAGGTTATGACTTTTAATAAGAAATCAAATATGTTACTTACTAAGATGGGTGAATTCTTGAAGCCCATTGGAAGTTTCTAAGTCCATTGAAATGTTGAGTGTATTGAATGAATGTTGAGATTGGCATGTGTCAAGTAGAACTCCTGCACCCTGTGAGTCATTCTTTGTTGAACAGGATTTTGTTGTCTCACTCCTTGTTTGATTGTTTTGTCATGCGCTCATTTGGTTAGAGCGGTCACAGTTTTCCATCGAAATGCCTGCCTGTGCTATGCTAGAAATTGACAGTATGCCAACCTTTTAATTATC
This sequence comes from Metaphire vulgaris, assembly GCA_018105865.1. Classification (NCBI taxonomy): domain Eukaryota; kingdom Metazoa; phylum Annelida; class Clitellata; order Crassiclitellata; family Megascolecidae; genus Metaphire; species Metaphire vulgaris. The sequence goes on along the minus strand of CM030845.1, from coordinate 16,538,590 downwards.
ATGCTATTCAGAGATAGTTTTATCCGAGAATATTATGATCTCTGGTGATCATTATCTTCTTAGCTGCAAGCACAGGAGATGTTTATGTTGTGTTGCTAAAGGAGACACATTCAATAAAGGATTGTCAGTGGACATATTACCTTGTTAAGTGATGCTATTATTTCAAGGAGTTAATATAATTAACGATGGCTGGAGAAATGGAGACTATCTCAACTGAAATATGCTATAATAGCTCAGTTTTATTAAACAGATCACTGATTAAGAGTACATCTCTGAAGATTCTATCATTCTATTGCCATTCACGCATTGTTGACTAAACGTATTTGTTTTTGAATGTTATTAGTTTTGAATTACGGCTTTGAGTATGATGCGATTATGTGATCTCATATTGAACAAATTTTTTGATGCACAGCATTTTCAGCCATTTTCTCCACATGTGTGATTTCTGCACAAATATGCAGCAATTTTATTTGCAATTTTAGCTATTTTCATCACATATTATATAGCACTTTTTTGTCATTTTCCTAATAATAATAGGCATAGATTTATAGATTTTACAGAGGGTCAATGCCTGTCTGGATAACCTTTTTTGCTCGTCAGCCCTTTTTCACTGAAAAACACCACAACTTCCCCACAAATATGCCGCACGTAAACTTAGGTGCATAAATGGGACATTTCTGCTTTCCCTGCATATTTAGGATCTCTGAATCCCTCATATTTCCCGGAAAATCGGCGCATCAAACTCAACTCACAGCCCTAGTGAATGTTTTTTTCAGTCTAGACATATTCGTCCAATATTTGGTTATATTGGCTTTTATTGTGAAGCAGAGATCTCTTGAAAGTCAACGAGGATCTCATGGTCGAAGAATACAACTGCCATCATCAATACAGAATTGAGACGGAATGACCGAACGTATGAAGAAACGAATTTTGCCTCCGACGCCCGAGGTCCAGCCACAGACAGGTGACCCGGTCAACCAGAATGTACACGGCACCGACGATAAGCTGTTCATCCAGTTACTGGACGACCTGGACAACATCAGTGGTGGCGGTCATCGCCGACGGAAAGCCCGCGAGATATTCTCAGAGTGGCTTTTCAGTCAAGACGTCCGCAATCCACAGATTATGCGCCTGAAGATGGAACAGGCGAGCGGCCGGCACCACAGTTCTGATGTCGTCGATATTGAACCGAGGGCACAGATACATAAGCAGGGTAGCTTTGACGTCGAACCTTTCCAGCGCGAGCAGGCGGCAAGGCACTCTTGTGGTGCTCTCGGCGATCGACCCAGGAGACCTCGACCTAGTTCGTTTCACCATCGCAGCGAGGTACGTCGGTCATGTCTTGAATGCGTTTGTTTTGTGTGAATTCTTGAATTTCTATCATCTTATTTGTTAATTAGTATTTTATGAATAACTTAACTTGAATAACAATGACTTTTGAAGTAGTAAATCTGTCGGCCTTGCTTGTAAAGTTGGGGCAGGAAGATGGCAGATTGTTTGCACGCTGGAGAAGCAGTCGGGCAGAACGGAATCTGGTCCCTCAGGGGCCCCTGATGTCCACTTGGCCTTCACTCGCTATAGGTCAGTGGTAAAATGAGGAGCTTTAAGCTGCGATGGTAAAACATAATTCCAAACATACAACTGGCAGCTTACTGTAGATAACTGGCACAAGACATCTGCATTGCTGGATGCCGAAGCAACTGGCGATGACCTTTGGCTTCAGACAGAAGTAGGGCAAGAGTTGTTTTGGAAATGTCAGAAAGTGCAGAGTCACTTAATATCCAGGTCATTAGTCATCATTAGGCACTGATCAGAGTACATAAATGATCAATTTTTTTTTGCTTATTTCGATCTCTTTGCTTGCATAGGATGAATTTGGTGCTGGATTCCACACGGGCACGAGTGTCGTGCCGCTTGGCACTACGGTCAAGAGACGACCACCGTCGGCGCGGACGGACAAAGAGCGGAACTGGCTTCACTTGGACATGAAGCACAGGATTGAGGCGTTCAATCGGAATGAACAGGGTCTCTACATGGAAATGGTTTGCAATTCTTTGCACTTAGTTGCTGTTGGCGGTCACAGTTGATTCTAGGTTGTTGAGAGGATGTAAAGTCTTAAACTGTATTAATTTTTGGGGTCACATTTTATTTATTTATTTATGCATCCTGTTGATATTTGTCTGTGAAATTGAAGATGTAATTGTGGCAGGTATGTCCTCCAGTTACACGTAATTGCTTTGTAATCATGCTTCTTGTTCAAGAACCTGAATTTACTTGGGTTTGCTTGGTTCATTCGTAAACTGGAGCTCTGATCTCAGTTTGAATTTGATTCAATGATGTCATGTCCATCAAATTTCCATCAAAATGTAAACACTTGAAATGTCATATTTGAATATTTCTTTGTTCGTTTTGTGTTTTCGCAGTCTGACAACGGTCGCGCGTTCCGTGGCTCAATCCGCATCCACATGATGCTGACGAATCCGATCAGCATATCCGCTCAGCCTCCAACTGCCTACGCTCCGGATGCTGTTGAGTCGTCTTGGCCGACTCCTGCGGCGGACGACTCGTCCAGCTTCTGTCTGCCAAAGAACACAACCAAAGTCATACGAATTTCCAAGTAAAAACAGTTTGCTAAGAAATAACTGAGAATCAATTTCATCAGATTTACTTCATTGTGGTGATCTATGTTTTGCATTTATTACATCGTATCTGGTGGTAAACAAGCATGAATTGCATAATGCCATGAATTAAGGAGAATGTACACCTGTGATTTGCTGCTTTGGTTAAAAATTGAAAGAAATTTGAGCTCAGGTTCTGCCATTTCTAATTTTATGTGAAATATTTGGGAAAATTTTATCAATCAAGCATGATAAATGGGAGGTTCTCAAGCCATGGCCCATCAGCTCTCAGAAAGTGGCCCACAATGCCTCAGTATTTGATGTGATGTATTTGAATAATTTAATAATTTAGTAATTTAGTAATGTGTTATCTGCAGTATTCTAGAGTCTAGATTTTATGCTTTTATAGGCAATTAGCTTTCCTGTTTCAAATTGATTTTTCGTTGCATGAACTATCCATGGTATAGTCTATATTTTCAAATTTTATACATTGTGGCCTGCTTAAATATCCAAAATAGTAGATGTGGCACTCAACTTGAAAAGCTTGGGAACCAGAGTTAAACGGATAATCTTATTAATTACAAATGATGATGAAAATTCATTAACATTTCTTTCCATGGAAATGTTAGCATTGACTCTTCTTTGCTCTGTTATTATGAGACATTTGTGAATGTTTTCTGAGTTGCTTTGAATTTCTGGCCGCAAATCCCCCGCGGACGAATGACTGACTGCGTTCTTGATTATTTGTAGTTTTGACACGGCACAGGACGTGATTCAGGCTCTTCTTGCCAAATTCAACATTACCGATAATCCAAGAAAATTTGTTTTATTCGAAAAGATTGAAATACCTGGGAAGAAATGTTGGTATTGCATAGTTTAGCATTAGATCTCTACTACATATTCAATAAAATAATTTTAAATTTTCACTTGTCAAATTAAGTTAAACAGAAAAACGTTGTCCTTGATATATGAAACCTGTGGTTTATGGATTTGCTTATTTATTTTTGTGTATTATTTTTAGCCATACCATGTTTTAGCCATAGAATTTAATTATCATTAGAATGAGTACCATAAAATCTTGAGTATTGTGAGCTCATAGTATAATGTACCTGGCTTTCTGGAGTCCAGATCAAAAGGTAAAATCAATTTTCATGAATATATTGAACACCCTTTAATCTCCACTCTAGTAACGTTTTACTTGAACACCAGTAAACTGAATTTATTGCTGACAGAACTGTGAACGTGGCAAAAGTCAAGAGATTCGCGTAGAAGTTCCTGAGCCCGTGTTTACTGTAATGAATGGGAGAATGTGTACCCTGCTATCATATTTAGTAGAGATTCCACTGTTAGACTGTCATTAATTATACGCAGAACCGGGCTGCAGTGACACTTGGCTTTGTTTAACTGAGCTAATAGCCAACAATAAAGTCATTAATAGCACCTGCATTGTGGTTCCAAGTCGTTGTCTCCCTCTCCCTCCAAATTGTCTCAGTCTCTCTCCCTCTACCTCTGACAGCAGACACTTTGTGCCAACAATAGATACAATAGAATATGCCGCCAATAAAGTCATTAATGCATTTCCACGTTGTTGTCTCCTCTCTCCTTCCACCCCCTCTCCTTACAAGTTGTCTCTCTCTTCGTTTCTCTCCGTCTCCTCTTCTTCATTACCGGTAATGCCACCTGATTTGCCATTCAAGAAAATGAGGAAAAATTTATCTAATTTTGGTATTACTTGAATATAATATGCATCCCTAACTTTATGGAAATTCTGAGTTTTAAAAAGTGTGCACTATACTTGAGATTTTACAGTATATTATGTCTGAAAGTGAAGCCAGTTTTCCACCATTGTGTTCAGTGTGATTACATTGCCATGACACTTCTGACACAGGCTGGGTCGCAAACAGAAGCAGGGGCATGTATAAGAAGTTTTAGGGTAATTATATGGTAACCATCGTGTAAAAGTTAAAAAAGGTGGTGGCACACTGACATCTTCTTTCTGCCATCTTTGCCATAGATGGACTACTTCCAGTTATTATTAAATTCTGTGGTTTGATCAAAGTAGATTTTTGATATTTTGAGTTTCACACGTACAGCTGTTGCTGCTCTGTCTTTTAGGCATCATGAGACAAATTAATGACGATGAATGTCCGCTCGTCATTTGCCTGATGTGGACAGACGTCGGAGGAATCAAAACCCTCGAAACCAATAAATTTATTTTGCAGGAAAGAAGTTCAGGAGAAAGTGAAATTTTGGTAATCATATTGATCGAATTGTGAAGTTAATACGATGCTGTTAAGCCTTTTTCAAGATTCCATAAAACCCTATCCAGAGAAATTTAATTCTGTAATGTAGAAGTTGTACTGTCTTTTAGTATGTTAGTCTGAATTATTTAATTATTATGTTTAGTTAGTGTAATTAGTTCATAAACATAGAATATATTTGTTGAGATAAATGCTTTATTTAAGGCAATTTAGAATTTTACATGATGCTAATCATCGTTACTGGTTTTCTATCAAATGTAAACATTCAACTTCTTGATGTGGTTGTGTTTCTGAATGTCTAATGGGGTGTAATCGGTTGATGTGTTGAGAGAGAAGAAACTGCTCATATGTGCGCTTCTCTTTCAAGCGTAAAATGTCCCGTAATTCCAAGTAATGAGTAACTGAGTAACTCGTGTATTTCTGCTCAAAAGTGTTTCCAGTGCGGGACTTATTTACTGCTAAAGTAAGATTAAGTTCAATAGATTTCTTCGGTAGAAGAATAAAGGGGAGTATGGTATTTAGTGCAAAGGTCACCCCAGTGACCTTTGTGCCAGTGACCTTTGTGCCATTGACCTGTGTGTATGTGGTATAAGAGAGAATAACAAAATTTGTGGATATTGCATAAGTCTTGTAAGATTGTGGGGCACTCATTAGGGCAATGTCATCTCCATGACCCGGCACGTTAACTCAGCATATGGCCTTACATCCATGGCCCATGCTTTATTTCTCATCATATGCTGGTACTTGTTTGACAATTCAAAGATAACAGAAGTCCAAGTGTGCTAGTAAATCACCAATTTTTCTATATAACTTGGGTTTATTTTTTCGTAGACTTAGTTGCGATGTTTGTGATTTTGTTGGTTCCTTTCTTTGTCAGTGGAAATCCTTTAACCTGCTTGAGTTGGAAAGCTTTCTCAGTGTCTTGAATCGCGAGGAGGCCGAGCACATCGACCAAGTGAAGACGAAATACAGGAAATTTAAAGCGGAAATCTTGAAGCATCTGCAACTCAAGCACCCGACATCGTTGTCTTCGACCGAAAAACGCATCCCTGTTTTCGTATGACGACAGATGCTATGGTACTCCGATGTACAGAAAGCATAATGCATACAGCTCAACGTCTAAAACTATATTCATACGCGTAATGAAAAACAGGTATTCTGGATCGCTTCAGCTGTCGAAATTGCACGCTCAAGTAGCCACAAGACGCATCATTGGGTTAAGTTTTAATTTTAAAATCTTGTAGGTAAAAAACTCATCTGTATAACTATTTATGGGAACGAGTGGGTGAGTTGGAGAAGATAGGCCATGTACGTGAATTCTCTGGAGTCGCTTCTCTTTGCTTTTATATGGAGGCTTATTATATAGTTGGTGATATTTACTATTTTATCCATAAGATATGCAGCTGAATCATACATGGGCATGGATCCATTTTTAAAAACCCAACCCATCATGATTCAGACCCAACCCACAAAACTAATATGGTTACTTGAATCCCCCCCACTGAAATGCATTACAATTTTCTAAACTGTGAGTTATTTTCTGACCCAACCCAGTCCATGGATGGACCCAAACCATGTCCATGTCTGAGCTGAATATTTGGCTTTTGAATATTTTTTGTTTAATAAAAACAGTTGTGCTGTAATTGATTGCATTTTCCTTGTTTTCTCGGCTGGTTGTTTGCAGTGTACTGTTTACCTTCTGTCTCATGTAATTAAAGACATTTCATTGTTTTATAGTACTGCTATCGGCATCCATGCAAACACAAGACCAATAATTTCTAACTATTCCATTCAATTTTTAATAATTGTTTTTTGGATTTTCGCTTCCTTTATCCTAGCACTGATGATTGCAGTAGTGCTGCTTATGACGATTAGATACGCAGATATAAGTGCACATGTATTTTTATATTGCGCTTGTTGCGGTGCAATTTTTAATACAATAACTCCACAATTTAATCAAGTTAATTCCCTATGCATGTGTCAGATGGGTTGCATTGTGTTACATTGTTACGTGTTTGTAGATAATTCGTAACAAGAAGTAAAATGCACTTTTGGTGTAATTGAAATCTGATATTGATTATAATAGGAGTGTGAATGGACAGTTTATAGTTATGAAAATGTTGACTGATTTGTGCCTCTTTTACTCCGAGCTGAGCTTTTGCGGTCTGTTCTCCTTTTAAGACTGTAATTTCGTCTTGGAAACTGATATTGTTTCCCATCTTTTCATTCAATATCTTGCTCGGCTGATTGGTTTTTAGAGCCGATCTGCCTACAACAGATAATTGACGTAAATGTAAGTAAACGTAAAAAATTTAAGAATGAGGATATCAAACAACAGACAGGAGGAGACTCAGAAGCAAACATCAATGAAATTAGTAAAAGAGAATTAATTTAGGTTTGGTCAAGTCAACTGAATGGAAAGCAATAGATGGGCCTACAAAGCACTACACGACTTTTAAAAAAATAGAAGGAAATAGAGGTGAGGAAGAGCAAGAAAAAATGGATGGATATTATCAAAGAAGACTTTGGAAACATAGAACTTAACAATTGCAGAAGGATGCAGATTGGCGCAAGATAGAGCAAAGCGGAAATATACAGTCTAACTATTGCTATTGAAAGTGAAAATGACGATTTGGTGATGATGATGATGATGATGAGATACTTTGTAACTCTGTGTAATGTAACAGAGAATACCAATTACTCGATTCAGGCAGTTTAAGGGTTAAGAATTTTCAAAGTAGTGATCTTCTGGAACAATTTAGTAAACAGAGTTCTTCTGTCCATTCTGTAAATGCATTTACAATGAACCCATCAACGGATATTGAATTTTGTTTGCATTTTGTAATCATCTTTGCTTGCAGACTTTATAACTGTTGGTTGTAATTTTCACATAACTGACATTTCTCCAGTCTAATCAAGTTCTGTTTATTGCCAGACAAGAGAATGCACTCTTTTGACAACGTATTTCCATTCGCCAAAGCAATTTTGTTTACCACTAAATTTTTTTGCTTTGAGAGTATTGTTAATTGTCATAAACAGTAGGATTAAATCCAGAGCGATTGATGTTTTCAAATGATTGAGCTTTTGGATGTTTTGGGGGGCTTTTTACTGATTTTCTGACATTTTTATCTGCCTCTATTCCAGAAGTTTGATTGTAAAAATTATTGCAATTTTATAGAGAAGTTTGAGTTTAGGACCATCCATAAAGTACATCATGCAATTTTTTTTTACCCCTCCCTCTGTCACAAATCTCAAACCCCGTAAAAGTATGTCACAAATCTTGGACCCCACTAAAGCGTCATCCGTAAATTGTGTCACTCAGTTTTTCTATTTTGTATATTCGAGTTTCTCAGTCAATTTTCTGCAGCAAAACAAATATTTCACTTCTGACAAACATCACGAAAATAATTTAGCCCTAAAATTTCACGTACCTTTGGTAAAAATGTGTCATTGAGAAATTACTATACCTCCTCTCATTTATATTTGAGGTTTTATTTATACTCAAAGTGTGACGTCACGCTGGTACTTAGTTCCCTGTCACAAACTGTCACACTTTCTTAGACCCCTCCCTCTCCTTGAGTGTGTGACGTGACGTACTTTATGGACGGCCCTTTCGGATTGATCATTGTTTCATAGTAAACAAATAGAAGTCGGCCAGTATGATGGAATGCCATTACTTGTAGTGTGCAGCTGCAAATTGCTAATCATGGTGTGATGTTAAGATTTCATTACTTACAAAGACTTTACGATGTTATGGCATTCTTTTGGAGTATCCTGATATCCTGGCATTTTATGAAGTGCTGGTGCCATCTAAATTCAGTGTCACATGGTATTCATAGATTTCTGCATTGTTACGCTTGTTAATGGAATTTCCATGTGACCAGTTGCCAATATTGTTTCATTTTTTCAAATGACATCTTTAAATTCTTTGGTTTCATATATTTTTTAAGGCAGCTCAGGTGTTGATGCGTTTCTATTGGTTATTGAGTTACGTTCAGTCTGTACCGATTTTTCTGACTGCATTCCACCATTTTCTTCTATTCTAAATTTTTTACAAGTAGGATATTTAGTTATGGCGATAGCAAAACTTTAACACTTTGTTATTTTCTGGAGACTTTGTATATCTTCCTAGGGACAGTATTATTATGTATTGTGGCAGTTTTTCTTAAAGATATTTTTTAGCTGCTTTGAAAGTGTTGATTTTGAGTTGGTTTGGAATTTTCTTATTTTTTATAACCATATTGTCACATGTATAGCATGCATCTGTATATACAGGTAATATGCACCATGACTTGATGAGCAGAAAATGTACCTGACATCGGTTTTCATGTTTTTTCCAGGATACAACATTTTTTGTGGTGTTAGTTTCTTGATGCTGGGAACTCTCCCTTGTTAAAAGTTCTAATGCTTAAGCCTGCTCCCTGTTTTTCAGTGTTGTGACCAGAATCTAAATTCGATCAAATGTGTAAATTTAAGAATTGTGCTGAAACACTGACATGCTACATTTATCAGCACGCAATTTGTTTTAATTTGTCGCAAATAATATTCCTAGACGAAATGCATTTAACATTTTAAAGTATCTGGTGAAGGTGACAAAATACTATTGTAAAGGCGTTCTTAGATGGCACGTGTGTGTGTGTGTGTATGAGAGAGCTGTTGTTTTTGAATTCTGTGCTTATCATGTTCAGTTTCTTGAACAGTTCTTTTGACGCTTCTGTTCTCAAAGCTCTCTGCTGTAGTTTTCAACTGTCACATTGGTTCTCTCAGTTGTCTCTTCGGTTGACAATTGTACTTTATCGATGCTTTTATTAAGTTCATTCTCCATTTGCTTGCGTTTTATTTACAGAGCTAACAAAGAATTTTGTTCAGAAGCATTGCTGCTATTAAAAGATTGATAGTTTCTGGGCAATCCATCCACAGTGAACAGTATTTTCATAATTATTTTCTGTATTATTTGGATGCTTTTAGAACATAATTTTTGTATAATTTTTTTTGAACAAAACTAGAACCCCATCTTTTTGACCTGGCTTATCCACCATAGACTGTCAGCTGTTTGTTTGTCCGGCCGGATTCCCTGGATTTGACTTGCATTTTTAAATGATTTTGATTTGGTGTGCCATCGGCTGATGCTACTGTGCATTTCGATGTGGCGCTATAGAAGTTTAAGATTAGATTGAATGAAACTGATTTATTACAGCAGCTTAATCTAATAGTTCAAATGACTCTTCACTTGTGAAATATGCCTCTGATGCTAATACATGTTAATGGGAAAATTGGAATGCAAATTTTAACGGTTTTCTCTTCGCGTCCACGTGACTTTTTTGACATACTGTAATTCTGATTGTAACTTTTATGTTGGGGATAATTATTTCTGCATAATTATGCCTGTCTATGTCTGCATTTGCTTATTTGCTTAGAAATGATTTTGCTTTGAGACCGTATACTACATTAGATTTTCTGACCATGAATAGTTTCTTCTGGTGATTTAAGCATCAGTTGACCAAGAAGAAGATGAAGAGGAGGAGGAGAATGTCTATTGAGTGGATAGTTATTGTGTTTGGCATGGATCTTCCTATTCTTATGTAGTATTTATGGTAATGCTATGAATTTGATGCTTATAGGATAAGCATATATATATATTTAAGTTTTGCCATCTTCTATTGTCGAAATGTTCATAGCTAGAATTTAGACATCTTGAAAGTCTTGCGTTTGTCTTGGTTAGAATCTTCATCTTTTGGTATATTTTCAGTATTTTAGGTTGCTTTGTGTTTGGCAGGAACTCTTTGAAAAGTGAACAGCTCTTGGCATGTCATCGATTTCCTTGGCTTTTTGTCATTCATTTACAACTTTTAAGCGAATGGAGAATTACTGATATTATTCACTTAATGTTATCATATTGATAATTATAATCGGTGTAATTCTTCAGTTGACCTTTTGTGTTTCAGGCGTTCAGTTTCTGAAATTTGTTTTGAAAAACCTTTCCCAGTGATGTGTGTGGTTTACAATCGGTTAAATTGACTGTTAGTTCATTTTCAGATCCTGTTTGTACTCAAGAAGCATCAGAGACAGAATTGGTTTCTATGTATCATGATGAACAAATGTGGGCGATGTGCCAATCTACAATATTCTCCCAATATTCTCCTTGTGAAACAGCTATTAATAACTGACTGTGTGTGTGTGTGTGTGTGTGTGTGTGTGTGTGTGTGTGTGTGTGTGTGTGTGTGTGTGTGTGTGTAGTTAGTGTGTGTATTCTCATAGTTTTCTCATAGTTTTCATGCAGTTCTTTTGATTCTTTGTTAGCTACTCAATTAGGTAAGCTCTCTGTTTTGCCTTAATTTGGTCTCCAGGAAGCTGTGTCTTCAGGAACATTTGATATCTTGTGCATTGAAACAGATATTTGCCATTTCTCTTGAGCCGTGGTTAGGCTACGGAGCAGTTGACATATAGGTATGATATAGAATGTTGTGAATGTTATTAGGGAGGAATGTGATTATGAGGTGCTCACTGTGATTCAGGTACTTTCAGTTTGTTTTTGTCGTTGAATTTGCAGCGTCATCGTAATGATCGCCAGTCGCCGATATTCGTGACTTTTAATGCTTTTTAGAGCAAACTATTTTTTTACCTAACTGTTCGAATCGTTCACTTTCAACGGCAGATAATTCGCTCTTGATTAAAGTTTTGCAAAATAAGTCTTTGCTGTTCAATCTTAACATAATTACGTTGAATTAAATTATGAAATCACGCCAGTTTTGGGGGCGATTTTTCCAGCAATAAAATCAGCATTATCAGATCTGGAGTTAAATCATTTATCTCTCTTTTTTCATAGTCTGCCTTGCTGCTTCCCCACTCCCACTCTGACTGATTTCTGGAATCAGTGATGTTAACAAGAACCGACCCCCAAGGACAAGGACCAACCTTCCAAGGACGAGGACCGACCCTCCAAGGACGAAGTCTTACCCCCTAAGCACAAGGACTGACCTCCAAGGACAAGGATCGACCTCTGTCAAACAAAAAAGTCAGAAACGAAAAAAACAAAAACAATTTCAATTCGAATGATCGAATCACAAAATTAGAAAAGCAAAAGGTATGTTGTAAAACATAATCTAGTCGGCAGCAATGTTGCATTTCAAATAAATGTTCCAACAGCTGATCAGTCATGCGCGCAAGAAGAGGTCTAATTATGAGACCACTTTTCGAAAACACTCGTTCAACTGGAACAGATTATTATTATTATTATTATTATTATTATTATTATTATTATTATTATTATTATTATTATTATTATTATTATTATCCTGAAAGTTTTTTATAGCGCCATAAACATTAGGATAAGGACGAGGCCCGAGCCCCCGATGTCGCAGGGCAACAAAGGATTCTGCTAAAGAATCAGCTCCTCAACTGGTATTGTAAAAATGTAAAGGAAACGCCTCAAACTGGTATTATAAAGGAAACAATGACTACACATTTAGAGTAACTCAAAGCAAGTATATAGCCTAAATATAAATCCACATACTACTCTTAACTTGTAACATAATTAATTATCCGAACAATTGAAAATGGTATACAAGTAATTTGGTCCTTATAAGGATTTTTCAAGGACTAAGTTACAAGGACCAGGATAAGGACCGATCTGCAAGGACGAGGATAAGGGCGAGGCCCGAGTCCCCAAGGACGAGGATAAGGACGAGGACTGACTCCCCAAAGACAAGGATTTCAAATTGGTCCTTAAGGAGTCCTTAAGGACAAGGACCAGGACAAGGATTAACATCACTGTCTGGAATTGACCTTGACCGGTTGACCAGTGACCACGAAACTTTGGCTATAGCTATTTCAACGGTGAATTAAGCGCCTAGGAATAAAGAGCCTCTAGGGGCCGTCCATAAATGACGTCACGCGATTTTGGCAGTGTTTTACCCTTCCCTTCGTCACACGTCGTCACAAAAAGTCAGACCCCTCAAATATGACGTCACAACGCCAGTGGCGTAACCACGCCCGGGCAATTACGGGCAATGCCCGGGTTACTTTGCTTTTCTGCCCAGGTTGAAAAAATTCCGGGTTGAAAAAAATTAAAAAGTATGCCTTTATTTTTGGTTTTGCTTAATTTTGCACTGCCATGCACGTCGTTGCAACTTGCAATACTATGTTAATAATTATAGTCACTACGGTCTCTTCGAAACGTGTTTCACAGGCATCAGCTAGAAGTGCAGTAATTACTACAGTCATTGTGTTTGGGTGGTCTATGCATCTACGTGACATATCGAATTTCAGTTACGGTGGTAATCGCCTGTCCGTATGGACGATTTATTCCCTCTGCATCTTCCTCTACTGAATTTGACTCTGGAACTGTATCTAAGGTGAAAATTGGGGCGCACGACGTACGGGCGTCGCAGATGCTGAAGATTTATAGTTGGTGACTGATTGTTGTCTATTGTTAATGTTTCCCAAGTTAATTTTTTAAAATAATTTTTGGTAGAGGTGGAGCCAGGTGGAGCCAGTGGCGGCTCCACCGGGGGGGCCAGAGGGGCCCGTGCCCCCCTAATGAGAGCCCGGCCCCCCCCAGTGGCCCCCCCAGTTGGGACCCTATACTTAATGCTACATACATTAAACAACAAATGGTTGGCCCCCCATGATTAGAAGTTGCCCCCCCAACGGCCCCCACTTGCCAAATCCTAGAGCCGCCACTGCGGTCATCTCCAACGTTTTTGAATGTTGACAAGCAAAAAAAGAAAACAAGAAAAGGTAATCGTACGTAAAAAAGTAGTTTGCGCGCGGCGCGGGACCCCTAAGATGCGCTGGGCCCCGGGCACTGTGCCCGAATTTTTACATGTAAAGACGCCCCTGCGTTCCTCGATCGACTTACTAAAATGCCTAGCTTCACAGACGTTGTTGCTAACAGACAAACTTGAGACAACTCTTGTACTTGCTAAAATTGAACCAATTATGTGGGGTGCAGAGGCGTCATTTGAGGGGGGCTGGGGGGGCCGTGCCCCCCAAGGAAATGAAAATATTAATTTATAATGTATTAATGTGCAACAAAAAACAAAAACAGGGACGTCATTTGCGTTGGGGGGGGCAAAAATAAGGTCAGCAGCCCCTAAAGCTCTAAAGGAGTGCTTGATGTCGAGAGTAACCTGAAGTAACTAATCGTTAAAAAGGTAAAAAGGGTTGACAAGCAAAAAAAGGTCGTCAACTTTTTTGAAACTCGTCAAGTCGAAAAATTTTACAAAATTTCTCGCCCCCCCCCCCAAGAAAAGTGTGAAATGACGCCACTGGTGGGGTGTCCAGCAGCTATTGGACTGGAAATTCCCTTAGCTCAAACCTGAGGTTGCCCTGACACCCCCGACACCCCCAATGATCGCTTCCTATGCATTTGTTGCCCTACCGTTTATAAACGGAAATCGAAGTGAACCAGGAAATCATAGACTATTCCTGTTCAGAATCATTAAGTTAAGCCAGTGCCTTCAATTTCAAATTAGTATTTTGTGAATATTGACGAATATTCACTACAAAATTGACTAAGCTAGTTCCCCGTCAATACGTCGAGAAACAGATTATTGTTGATATTTTTCAACACATAAAATGGTGTGTAGTCTATTCACATACGCTTAACATTACAAACAACTTGGCCCTGACATTTTATTTTAAATTTGATCAAAAATATATCAGAAAAATCAAAATTAATTTACTTTTCTACTTTTGTTCTGAATTAAAGAAATGGCGTTCTAGAATATTCTCTCGGATCAATTATCAGAAGGAAAAGATATTTCCAGAGAATAGCCAGAGGGCGCAATTGTATGCGATCAATAATATTATATACAGCGCTATTTTTTCGAGAGCAGTTGAAAGTGGTTGCAAGCAGGCCAACAAAGTCATATCTTCTCTTAAAAATTTGCATTTATTTTAAGAGCAATAAGTTAATAACGATAATGTTATGGTTAAGGAAAGCATTTCCGTGTAAAATGCAATGACAATTTCTCAGTAGGCCTACCACGCTACCATCCTCCGAACTGCCATAAGGATGGGTTCATGGATGGTTGTATGCACGTATGTTAGAATGGATGGATGGATTACCAGTTTGACAGTGTTAAGGAAGGGAGAAGGAATCAATGCATTGACGCTTATATATATATATATATATATATATATATATATATATATATATATATATATATATATATATATATTAGCCCTCAGTACTTCATTCCCGAAGGACTTATGAAAAAGTGTCCGGAGACATTAAGAAATTGTGTGGCTAACTCTCGTCCGTTCGAGGTCTGGAAAAGTATATATATATATATATATATATATATATATATATATATGTGTGTGTGTGTGTGTGTGTGTGTGTGTGTGTGTGTGTGTGTGTGTGTGTGTGTCACGGGAACAAGAATGGGAAAATAGACCTAAAACTAAAGAATGAGGAAGAAGAACAAGTACCAAACTCATATAGGCCTACCTAGGATCAGTACTGACGAAGATGAAGATGGACTGAGCGAAGAAGAAGACATTATTCATCAGCGGAGATTAATTAGAGGCAGGGTAGGCATTGCCTACCCAGAATTTTATGAAGAATTTTAATAAGAGTCTCCAAAACTCCAAAGAGTCTCGAAATACATATAGAAACGCCTGGAGCTTCATGTCATAAAAATAAAATAACTAGTGGTAGTACTAACCGTATTAGTCTGTGTCAATGCCATGGTTGATTTGATTCACTCTATTTTCGCTCACCGATTACCACTTTATAAACAAGCAGTTGTACACAGGGACATGCAAAACTCATACCGACCAATCACAAGCGAGCCATTCGTTTCTCCTTTAATCGATGATCTCATTTTAGACATCGCCCGCCGACTTGCGTTAAATATATTATTATTATTATTATTATTATTATTATTATTATTATTATTATTATTATTATTATTATTATTAAAACAATTAACCCATAACACAAAAGATGTGTGTGTGTGTGTGTGCAGCTGTTGAGCCATGCAGATTGTTTATCACATAATTTATTGCTAAATATTTGTCTACTCTAATCCCACGGCTGATTCAGACTTGCACATCCGTTACAAAGAAAATTTGCCTCCTCGGCATAGTGCATAATAATTATACAAAAATAATATTTGTGCCCTCGTCTCTGATTTTGGAATTCCCTTCCTAATTAGAATTTCTTTGTCAAATATTTCTCTATCAAATAATTTTATATACAACTCAGCATGTAAGATTATCACAGATCAAGGAATTACACAAGCATTGGAATTATGGGACCTCAGCTGACCAGTGGCGGCTCCACAGGGAGGCCCGGAGGGCCCGTGCCCCCCCCCCCCAACTAAGTGCCTCTCCTCAGTGGCCCTCCTGTTGGGACCCTATACTTGCTACTACATACCTAACAACAAATGTGGGGTCCCCATGATTAGAAGTTGCCACCCTAACGCCCCCTTGCCAAATCCTGGAGCCGCCACTGCAGCAACCTCCAGAAAAACTCCATTAATGGAAAGGGCAAGACCTATTCCCTTTGAGAAACGAACGGCGCTTGTCATTGGTCGGAACGAACGACGCCTGTGATTTGTCGGAACGAACGACGCCTATTGTGATTGGTCGGTATGAGTTTTGCTGTCCCTGTGTACAACTGCTTGTCTTTATAACCGTTTACGCAGTTTGTACGACAGCTACGCGGTCGAGATAGGGATAACCGGATTGCGATGGATAAATTTGTAATACGAAGTCATCGGACTGTCGGAACTGAACAGAAAGCTGAAGCTTCAGGTACTTCTACAGAAGTAAGAGAAGTTCAACGTCAGCATCATATTGCAAGAAAACAACGGAACAAGTCAAGTAAGTGTGAAAAATTGTAAATTTCATGAGTCCTGAGTGATAACTGACTGTGGTCTGGAGTAGTAGACTACTAACGAGTTACGATATAGACAGTATACTGGACTTGGTTATAATCTCATGAATAATTACATAATTCATCATTAATTCACTGACCGTCAGTGGAATCAGTGGTGTCCTTTGGGTTGGGGCTGGGCGGCCGTGGCCCCCCAAGAAATGATAAAATTTTGAGAATTGATAAATGAAAAATGAGAAAAATGTTAAATGATGACTGGTATTACCGTATTGGATGTTTATGTGCATTCTTTGCCCCCCACGAAAAATGTGAAATCACGCCACTGAGTGGACTGCGGTCGTACACGAAACTGTTGATACGTTGACATCGTATTTGTTACTGTGATTATGGGCCGATATGGGGTAATAACTCAGATGACATAACTTGGATCATTTACTAATTGTCAGGTACACAGTACCGTCATCAGTACGAGAGATTGTGCGAGGTTGCCAAATCACACAATTTCACTGTTCGAAACATGCCGGGCGATGGCAACTGTGCTCTGCATGCGATACTTGATCAGCTTCAGATATCAACATCGGCACCTTCAGACGAAAGCGACAATCCTTATAAGTCTTCTAGTATTAGTACCAGCCTAAGCGTACTTAACAACATCAAAGAGTTGCGTCAAAATGCTGTTCCATATTTGAGGCAAGATAAAGCAAGTCAACTTGCCATACAAGACTCTCTGATCAAGTGTCAATACAGTGACCTGACGAAATATTTGGAGAGTCAGGGTAAAGATGGCGAATGGGTGGACGAGCCGATGTTGAGAGCTCTTGCTGAATACTTGCAAAGAGAAATAAAAAATTTACCATAATAATGGCCATTGCACAGAATTAATTCCCACGAAGAAAAAGACTGCTACACCAATTCATCTTGGTCAGATTGGCGAGGAACATTATGTCAGTTTGCTTCGAGTGAAAGAGACTGTTCTGACTGAGCCTGAGGAGGCTGAGGGCAATTTTGAGCATTCAGATAGTTCATGCCCTTTAGACACAACATCTTCAACACGTGGAACCGAGACTGATTGTGTCTATGAAGACCTAAACATCAACGACTGCGGGGCAGTCCACTTCCAGACGGATTCCGGTTCCGTTTGCTCTGTATCGTTGCCACCAAAGCCCCATAATTCATCAACTCTGCAGTTTCAACGTGCACAAGAACAGAGCGAAGCAAGCAGTGCCAGCAGCAGTGAGACGGCAAATCAATTAAAGAGTGATGATTTTTGTTTTTATATTGACTTGGGAACCATATCTTCTGGTCCTGCACAGCCTCTTTTGCCTGCATTTCCAAAGAGATCCATTGGTGGTCATATGCGCTCGTTTCACCTTGGACTGTATAAGCCATATTCCTTCATCGAATACAGCGTTTTGGCTGATGCAGTATTCTGTTACCCTGTCGTATATATCCAAGCAATTCAGGCAACAGAGATCCATCTTTTATCACGAAAGGTAATCGTGACTGGAAAAATTTACATCACAAACTAGCAAAGCACTCCAGAACTCAAGTCCACATTGAGTGCCAATCAAAGTGGCATTGTTTTCAGAATAGTGAAAAACAAGGTTCTGTGTTATCCCAGTTATCATCACAGCATAAAAAAAACTGTGGAAGAGAATAGGCAGTACATCCAGAAAGTTATCGAAATATTACTGCTTCTATGTCGTCAAGGACTTGCATTTAGAGGTCATGACGAAACACTGCTTAGTGGTAACAGAGGAAATTTTCTTGAACTTTGCTCATTTCTGTCGAAGTATGATGCCCAATTTGCATCTAAGCTGAAAGTATACCACAATCTAACCAGCCCTGATGTGCAGAACGAAATAATTCACATAGCCGCAAAAAATGTTGTGAGGACAGTAGTTCGTCAGGTTAAGGATGCTGGTTTCTACTGTCTTCTTGCAGACGAGGCAAGATCTTTCAAAAAACTGAACAGCTGGCTATATGCCTGCGGTATGTTACGCCAGATCTACAGATTAAGGAGCGATTCTTGATGTTTGTCGACTGCTCTGACTCTAGGGATGCAGAAGGAATTGCACAATGTTTGTTGAAATCTCTTGAAGGAGTGGATTTGAAAAGCATTCCAATTGTTGCGCAAGCATACGATGGAGCTAGTGTAATGTCAGGCCATCAAAACGGAGTGCAACGGAAAATTCGTGAGATTTATCCCATGGCTTTTTACGTACATTGCATGTCGCATAGATTTAACTTAATTGTTGTGGATATGTGCAAAGTCAATAGATGCATAATAGCATTCTTTGGAGTACTGGAAGCACTGTATGTATTCTTCTCGAGGCCCGGAGCCCACAAGACATTTGTCAACACACAGGGCCTTCTTGGCCTGAAAGCAATTGAATTAACTCAGCTGAGTGACACCAGATGGGCCTGTCGATGGCGAAACGTTAATGCAGTTAAAACATGTTTCAAAAGTTTGCTGACATGTCTTACCGAATTGTCTAGTCCGGAATCCCGCTGCTTTGTCGAAGCTCAAGGCTTGCTGCATCAGATGCGCAAAACTGGGTTTCTTGTGTGCCTCGCTGTCTTTGATAAAGTACTTGCACTCGTCCACGTTGTGCATGAGGCTTTGCAGGCAAAAGGAACCACCATTGCGACAGCGCATACCATGATCACCGGCACTATTGCGGCCATTAGGAAAATGAGATCTGACGAAAATGATTGGAAGGCATTATGGAGTCAAGTAGAGAATCTCAGAAGAGAAGCTGGCACGGAAGATCTTTCTGAGTCAGCCGCTACGTCATCAATTAAAGGAGAATCGGAAATCCCACAACGACGTCCGCGAAAGGTGCCTCGAATGGCCGATTTCGTTATTTTCTCAACTTGTGGTCAGCGAGAGATCATCGACTCTGCCTGCCCTTCTTATCCTCTTGCGACTGGAACTGCAAGAGTGGCTCAGCGTGAAAGTGAACTGGAAGTTTGGAAGAAACAGATCTACTTACCTGTTGCCGATGCACTCGTTGTTGAAATGCAACACCGTTTCATGGATAATGAAACATTAGCTCTAGTGAGGTCTGTTTCTGCTACTTTTAATTTTGATCTCGATGGCATTGATCATCTCTTACACCTTTATGGCAAGTCACTGAACTTCAATGCCGATCTGGTAAAAAGCGAGATGCAAATAATGAAAGCAGCTGTATCTGATTTGTCTGCTGATCATGTTGATGTGTTCTCATTGGAGAAAGTGGGACTGTCTACAAATTTTATGGTGAAGCTTCCAAATCTGTTCAAGCTAATGCAGCTAGCTTTACACTCCCCGTAAGTTCGTCGACTTGTGAAAGATCGTTCTCTGCTATGCGCAGAGTGAAGAATTACATGCGCGCAACAATGGGTCAAGAACGGTTTTCTGATGTTTCAATTTTGGCAATCGAATCTGATCTTTCCAGTAAACTTGTAGCATCTGAGCTGATGGATGAATTCGCTAACTGCAAGCAGCGAAAAATGAAGTTGTTTTGAAGCGCATAAGATGAACATGTGCTTTAGGGTGACCGCGAAACAACATAAAAGCAGCACTGACATGTTTCGTTCATGAAAAGGAGGTTTTCATTGCAGAGAATTCGATATTTATGCATTAACATTGTTAAAAACCCACCCCTTCATTGCCTACCCACTTCTAATTTCCTATCTCCGCCTATGACATTATTAATGTCCTTATAGCTATTTCAAGAAAGACTAAGTGCATAAGAAAAAGCAGCTACTACTGTACTACTTCCCAAGGCGCTATATAAGTTTACGAGATTTTACTTTCTTGCTTACTTACTTAAGAAGAATATTGGGCTAACGAGTGCAGCATTTGAAAAACCCCAGAATAAATGGAAAGACAAAGAAACTTCCATTACAGTCTATTCAGTATCAAAAGGTCTTGACGAGCGGAAAAAGGTCGTTGTCTCAAATGCTTTAAACTCTACTCTCTGGTGCGTTTCCTCTGTATATTATACCACCCTTCTCTTCCCCCCCTCCAACTACTCGCCGGGGAATTTAGACGGATCTCACGACCGGTCCCGATCCGAATAGAGGGAACCACCCTACTCCACCGTTCCCCCGTGGCTACGCCAATGGATCGAAGAGGACACGGCGTCAATGCGTGCAAATGACGTCTTCTGCCAATCGGAGACTTCTACACGAAAATGTCGATGTGCTCCCTATTACGAAACTCTGGCTGCGCCAATTCAGAGCATGGGGGAGTGCGGGGCAAGATGCGCCACCGAAGCAAGTTACCCAGGGGCACAGCCGTAACTAGGGGCAGGGGCAAGCCGCCCCGGGCGCCGACCGGTAGGGGGGGCGCATTTTGGATGGGGAAAAGTTTTAAAAAATAGCTGTGCCGAATAAAAAAAAGAAAAAAGGTCTTCTGTGACGTTGTGACGACTAAAAAAAGGTCATCACCGAAATCTAGGGGCGCAAAATAGAAATCTTGCCCCGGGCGCCGCAAACCCTAGCTAGTAGCTACGGCGCTGAAGAACAGACGCAACAGCCAATTGTCGCATCAGAATCAAAAGTGATTTCTTACAAACGACTAAAGACAACTGATGCAGAGTCTGATGATATTCAACAACAAAGTGTAGAAACAATGGATGAAGACCTGTCTCAGGTTACTAAATCACGAGACATGTCAATTGAACGGGCAATGAAGAACACTAAGGTTGATTTCAAGTGCAAAAGACAATCAGAAGGACAATCCCGAGACAAGTTGACTATGATTATGGCAAAGTGAATCTGCATTTTTATGACTCAGAAGACACTGGTTGTGCCATTGATATATAGTAAAGAAGTGCAGGGGCGGACCTTAATAGTCGCCTTCATAATTATTATCATTATTCACCTCGTGTCTGTTAGATATAGTAGATAGGGATTGGCTGTAATGATATTCGCTGATTTCTTATTGGATGTTATGATTGTTATCTCATAATAAAAGACTAGGTTCGCGGCAGCTGAGGGCTTTCCTCTGACTCGCTAGCGACATCAGACTTTGAGAATATTACACAGGGTCAGAGGATAGCACGGCGAACCGAGCAGTCAATTCCATCATCATAAGACTCGTGTGAGCTGGTTCCCCAAGTAGTAGACAGGCCTAAACTCCCGTTTACTATAGATATATTTGAACAAATGTCTGATTTCAGCATCTTGGTTTCACTAATTGTAGAACAAAGTGAACTGTATACGAAACAAACAGGCAGTCTCTTCTGCAAAACAATTCAGCTAAGGTTGAAGCGACCAGAGCATTAGCTCATAGGCGGCGATCTGCTACAAAACTTGGGGGTGTCCACTTTTTAACGGCGCTCGGTGCCACTAAATTTTTAGAAGTCAGTAAGTGAGTTTTAATGCATTTTGGACATAAATCACACCCTGTCATACAATGGACCAGATCAGAGGCGGAGCTAGGGCATCCGGCGCCCGGGGACAAAACATACTGATGGCGCCCCCTCAACTTGACGGAAATCCTAAGAAGCAAAAAACGGCGTCGTTCTGTCCATTTTGGCGCCCCTTCGTTCTTCATTCAACTTCGCGAATACCCTGACAAGCAAAAAACGGTCATCATCCGTAGCGGAACAATCTACCTTAAACCAATTTTGGCGCCCCTCCCACCTCGGCGCCCGCCGCCGGGGGACATCTGTGCACCATCCATGCACCCCCTAGATCCGCCTCTGGATCAGATATCCTAAGACGCTGGCGATCCTTCGATCGAGATACTAACCATCTCGATCACAAGATATTCGTCAGGACTTTCATTTTGTTGATGTCCTCGTTCTCACAGAGTAGCCTAAGCTTAGTGTGCACTGTGCAGTATGAAATGGCTGGAAGGTGATTTTAGAGACCTATTTCGAGCGCTGTAGATCGAAATTGAGTGGGCCAATATTGATTAGTCTTACCGATTTGATGCAGTTAAGATGGGACAAACAAAAATATGGTTTCTGTTGGAGAATTTCTTTAATTCGCTGAATTTTGTACATATCTATATACCAACTTTACAAATAGACCTTCTCTTGGCTTTGTGACATCGCGAATTAACTATGCAGGTCCACTCTCGTTAATCCGCCATAATTCGTTTTCTTAAACTTTGGCGGATTAACGAATATGGCGGATTGACGAAAACAGGTCTTTTGGTGAGACGGATTGTATATCAGCTTATCTGTACACTATCATGAAAAAAACAGTTATAGGCTACGCAAACAGTAAACACAACAATATACTGCGCTACAGTAAACGCTACTTGTAAAAGCATAGTTGCAGTTCTATGCAGTGTATGGTGTACTGTAGTTCTACTGTACATGGTGCTTTTGTTGTCTTTTTCAGATGCCCATCGTCTTTTGACAATCTGACTAGTCAGGCACGTAGACCCAGTGGCGGCTCCACCGGGGGGGCAGGGGGGCCCGTGCCCCCTATTGAGTGCCTGGTCCCCCCAGTGGCCCCCCAGTTGGGACCCTATACTTAATGCTACATACATTAAACAACATTTGGTGCCCCCCATGATTAGAAATTGCCACCCCAACGCCCCCCACTTGCCAAATCCTAGAGCCGCCACTGCGTAGACCTGGATATTTCCCGTATTTGTGTCAACATGTTATATCAACACGCAATGTCAATAATATTGTGAAACCGCCTCCTCCATCAGTCAGAGCCATTTTCAGTTCTGTTTGCTCGAAGTAAACCATTTCAGTCGAATATGGTTTCTCACTTAAAGAAGTTTGCCATCATGAAAAAGCAGCAGTCTTATTGATAGCAGTCAACTGGATGCGCTTCAATTTCATTTAAGCCCGTATTTTCTTTGTTCGCATGAACAGTTTTGCTTTTGCTTTCCGCGGGAGGATTGTCGGAAACTTTCACAATCAGCCACAGGGCTTAATCAACACAACATTCTTTCGACAATATTCCGCTATGACAGTTTGTAGTGGCGAATAAATAAGTTACACTTTAGCATCTTGAAATAATAAAACTAATATAACAAGCGTTTGTTCTTAGATATTTCTGCCAAGCGTCGACAAATATGTGAAATGAAAACGAATTTGTACAATCACAGAATTTTAACTTTGATTTGTTTGGTCCTGACTTTCTGTGGTATGTAAACCTCAATATATTAGAGACTCAGTGACTGCCTGAATAATAATAATAATAATAATAATAATAATAATAATAATAATAATAATAATAATAATAATAATAATAATAAAGTGTTATTATTATTACACTCTTACAGCACTTGTTCTAATAGAACTACATAGAGATATAAATAGATGATACTGCAAATTCATCAGCAAGGGAGCTGATCATTGCCAGAAATGTCCGAGTTGGAAGAAACAAAATAGCTTTTGGGAGAGTTGTATCTACCCCACCCCACTCCAACTAGCATGGTAGCATGGGAGTAACTGTCCAGCTGGTGTTGGAGAGAACTTCTTAATTTACAAATTGAGAAGCTGCCATTTTTTATTTCGTGAGAAATTCAGCCTACAACTTTGCTTGCCACTGTATGCTGGAAAAGTAAACTGAACGAACAAACGTATGAATATAGGCCTATGTTGGATAGAACTATCGCACTATTAAGACGGCTATAGTCAACTTTAACGCTATTAACTATCCAACCATCACTCGTCCTCTGCCCCAAGCCACCCTAAAACAATATATCTTAATGTTAATTCTAAACAGTTACTGTCGTCACCACCAAGCGATAGGCCTATACATGCAAAACCACACAATCAGAATATTAATACAATCGCACCATTACTGCGATTCCTTTGTAATAATCAGTCGCTGTTCAAACTTATATGAATATATATATATATATATATATATATTATATATATATATATATATCTTAGCCATACATCAAAGCTATCTTATAATAATATCATGACTTAAGTGTAGGCTACAATTATATATATATATATATAATATATATACTGTATATAATTATATATATATATATATATAAATACAATTATATATAGACTACAATTATATATATAATATATAAAAATATCGAGCGTTGGGTGGGGGCGAAGGGCTGGAGATGAAGTGGAGGCGGAAGAAAGAGTCCACCCTAATATTCAACCTATTTATAATTACTAACTTAACTGATTAATCTTACTTAAAACTTTCCATCATGACAAAGCCTAGACTCAGCTTCCCATCTCTCACCCAAACCCTAACCACTATAAATGAATCAATGGTTTAATGACAACCCTTTTGCTGCAGGTAACGTATTGAATTCGTAACTTACCGTGGCCGTGTTTAGTAGTTTTCCCAAGTGTTCAACATCAACACCAAAACCAAAAGACCCAATGTCATGTCATCAGAGAGCAGTTGAGAAGGGGACAGGGGCAAATCAGTGGTTTTCACACAGGCCTACTTAGCCTCCTACACCACTTAAAATCACATTATTATTATTATTATTATTACTTTATTATTATTATTATTATTATTATTATTATTATTATTATTATTATTATTATTATTATTATTATTATTATTATTATTATTATTAAATGCCCAGGGGTCCGGCGATCTATAGGGGCCAGGTGTGTCGTAAAAGTTTGACACATGAAGCACTATATATATATATATATATATCATCACGAAGAAAGACTGACAAGCAAAAAGGGTCATCGATCGTCAGTTTATTTCACACTTAATCTAATTCAATTAGCATTTACGTTAATCTCTTCGTGGATGTCAACCAATCTCATTTTTCTTCTTAGAGAAGAAGAATTTACATCAAAACCAGTCTACCTAAGAAATCTGATAATCCAACAACATCATCGATCTACTCGACCTTCCTCTCCTTCGTCTCCTGAATCAATCATCTCTCAAAATTTGCAACCGTGCTTTTTCATATGCATCACCAGGACTATATGGGACTCAATTCTAGCATCCCTCCGCTGGTCAAATAATGGTCAAATAACTACATGCCTCCATGGTCAAATAGCAAATTCTGAGTCACAAGTTCCTTCACTTCTTGCAACATCTCTTCAAGTTTTTTTCTAAACTCGAATAATTTCTCTTCAAAAATCATTTCCTCCATAGCTATTACGTCCCAGACACAATGACCCTTTGCATTAAATGACCCTGCATGAATGACCCCACCTTTGGCCATGGCTACTTCGTATTAGGATTAAGCGCCTAGTTATAAGAAGCTTCTTCGATGGTGCTTTTTAAAGCGCTATAGAAATTAACGAGATTTCACTTACTTATTTACTTCTACTTCCAATTACTGAAGTAAAGTCTGACAAGCAAAAAATGGTCATCACCGCTTAAATATAAACTTTCTAGTGGCGCGTGATTGCTCTGCCCAGGGGCTCGGAATTTCTTTCGACTGCCCTGCATTCCATAATAATAATAATACCATGCTTTTAAGGGGCTTAGGAGGCTAAGTTAGCGCGTGTGAAAACCACTTTATATACGTAGCAGCGGTGGCCAAACTGCGGCTCGCGAACAGTTTCTAAAATGTTTTGATCAGATTAACAGATCAACAGAAGCATACGAATGATGAAAGTTGTGATTATGGCAGCAATAATCTTGCCTGTTTGCCAGAGATGGAACCGCCGGGTCACATTTTGAGACTCGGTGACCCAGTGACCCAAAATAGAGATGACTCAGTGACCCGATGACCTGGTCATTGGCTCCAATTGTCTGTACTAACTAATTTTGATCTGAGACAATGCTATAGGACTAATAGGCCTACCGTGTTCAATTTAAACGTTGTAAGGGTGCAATAGTTGACGATTGTCATCACACTATAGAATTTTTCATTACATTTTATAACATTCCTTAGAGTAATAATACCAATATCCTTCAGTGATAAAATCAATTACTTGTATCTGTGGACCTAACTAATATCAAGCGGACAGTCTCTTCAGCCTTTTAGGATTGATGAACCTGCATGCTTGGCATCTGAAGAGGCTTTTAATTAATACCGGGTCTATAACCCGGTTAATAAAGATGACCCTGTGACCCGCTGGAAAAAGGTGACCCGGATGACCCATTGACCCAGTGACCCGGTTCCATGTCTGCTGTTTGCCAATTGTCTCATAGTTCCATAAAATAGAAGCAGAGATTTAATGAAATTTTGCAAAGAATTTGATCACACGACCTCGTTTTCGTGTCCGATTGTGACAATGCGGCTCCCAAGCTTTTTGAAAATTGTCAGTTTCGACTTGCAATTTCTATGGGCTTAGCACCCTGATAATATATATATATATATATATATATATATATATATAGTGTTTATTCTAGGCCTTCTCTGAAGGATTCCCCCCAACGTTTTAAAATTCTCCCAAAAAATTTATATGTTGGCTGGGGGATGGAAATTTCCTTCAAAAGTGTGGAGACTCAGACCTTGTCCCCCAAACATTTCAAAATCCCCAATGTCAAGGTGACCAGAATAAGCACTTATATATATATATATATATATATATATATATATATATATATATATATATATAAACTCTAAGCATTTAGGAACTTAGTTCTCCTAGATAATTATCTGTTGAATCCATTTATGTGAATCCACTTAATAATTATTTATGCCGCGTCATGTCAAACACCATTGTCGTTATGCGGCGGTTGACGTCCAAGACTGAACCTTCGATCATATGAAGATATTTATTAATTTCGTTGTCCTTTTTAAGGTTCAACACTCCCACTGTTACACAATGTTGCCCTACGCAACGGTCAGCAGTTGAGACTGCAGTGTCCAGCGGAAGATTCAGCGTCTGTATTTCCATTTGTTGAGTGGGTTTACATCCGCGTCGATAGCGACAGGAAACAGCTGATCTACAGCGGATCGGGCAATCTCTCTCCTGAATTCAGTTCAAGAGCCGAAGTCATTCAGGCAAATGGGTCACATGCGCTGATCATTCATCATGTACGACTGGATGACGCTGGGACGTACGGATGCAAGACAAAGGGGATTTCAGGCATTATGCATAGAAGAGCGCAGGTCATAATAATGGGTGAGTGGCGCACTCGGTTACAAAATGGGGCTTTGGAAAGGTTTTAACCCAGGGACCCTTCAGTTGCTGTTGCACCTGTCCTGCCTAAGGGGCCATCCACAAATGACGTGACGCACTTAGGGTGGGATTTCAAACATTTGTGACGACGGGGATTTTCGGAAATGTGACGTCACATGATGCTAATTTTTTAGGTGGCGACCTCTTTTTTGCTTGTCAAGATTTTCAAAAGACGAGACGAGAGGTCACAAAAAGTCAGATCCCCTCAAATATGACGTAACAACGCGTTACCCCTCGACTCGTCTTTGGAAAAATTTTGACAGGCAAAAAAGGTCGCCACCTAAAAAATTAGTATTAAGTGACGTCACATTTCCGCAACTCCCCGTCGTCACACGTCGTCACAAATGTTTGAACCCCCCGCCTAAGTGCGTTACGTCATTTGTAGATAGCCCTTAACTGTTGATGTAACACCTCAATACTTCATAGCGTCCCTAATATGGGACGCACTTAAAAACATCCATTATTTGAAAAATATACAAGATTTTTCTAAACACTCTTTACATATCAGAGTAAGGTAAGCTGGCTGTTTTCGTTCTTCTCGATCTTACGGCCGCTTTCGACACGGTGGATCACTCGATACTACTGCGTCGACTTAATGTCTCGTACGGCATTGGTCATGTGGCCCTTAAATGGTTCCATTCGTATCTCGATCGCCGTACACAATGCGTGCGTTGTTCCAACTCCAGCACTCACCCATCCCACGTTATCTGCGGTGTCCCGCAAGGATCTGTTCTTGGACCCATCCTGTTTACCCTATACGTGACTGACCTGTTACGTCTCATCTGTCAACATGGGCTCCAAGGACACTTGTATGCGGATGACACCCAGATATATGGAGGCTGCTGGCCCTCGGAGACGCAGCAACTGCTTGAGCATCTTACTCGGTGTCTGGATGAGATGGCAGACTGGCTGAAGTCTAACAGGCTTCAGCTCAATGTCGCCAAGACCGAGGTCCTCTGGCTCGCCACTGACCGGAATCAACAACAGCTGCCGCGTTCCTGTATCAGGATTAACGATCTCGAGCTACGTCCAGTCACATCCGTACGGAACTTGGGCATCTATCTCGACAGTGCAGCGACGATGAAGCTGCATGCAGCTAAGACCGTTGCAAGCTGCTTCGCCTCTCTCCGGCTGATCAAGAGTCTACGTCGATCAGTCTCTCAAGCCGTCCTCAAGACGCTGGTCGTAGCTCTAGTCCTCACCAGACTAGACTATAGAAATGCCGTCCTCGCTGGATCGCCTGCCTCTCTACTCTGCAGGCTGCAGTCAGTCCTGAATGGGGCTGCTCGCCTAATTCATCGGTCTGCGTGTTGCGAGCACGTCACTCCGCTACTTATCGATCTACACTGGCTGTCCGTGTCAGAGCGCATTAAGTTTAAACTATCAAGTCTCGTTTATCGTTGCCTGCACGGAACAGGACCGAACTATCTGGCGACCGAGTTGCGCAGCGTCTCGGATCTCGAAGGCCGTAGAAGAAGACTAAGATCCTCTACCACGGCTGAACTGATTGTCCCTAGGACGCGTCTCGTCACTGTCGGTGATCGAACTTTTCCGGTAGCTGCTGCGCGCGCTTGGAACTAGCTTCCTGCTGACATCCAGGAGTCTCCATCACTCGACACATTCAAGAAGCGCCTCAAGTCCTGGCTATTCAGAACTAGTTACTGTATTTAGTTACTTAGTTATGTAATGTGTTCGCGCAGTCTGTCGACTAGTCACCACATTAATCTTGACTTTACTTACTTACTTTATATCAGAATCATGTCATATTGTCAGTAATCCCTGAGAGTTTCTCCGAGTTTTGAAAAGTCATGCATTAATGAGTTAATTAATACTCGAAGGGCATACAAGTTCAATCACTCTATCTTTAGCCATACCATTTAATTGTTTGTGATGCTGTAAGCATTAACTTGTAATCTGTTTGTCTTGCTATTCATTGACTGATGTAAGCATTGATTTTAACATATCAATTGATGTTGTCTTGTATATAATTATGCTTTCGCCTATTCGTCACTTAGATGGAAGTCCTAAAATATACAATAGGAATTCTTCCCACATCTCCTGTGAAGTTCGTTTCAATGGACCGTGGGAACCTCAGCTAGTGCTGACTGAATCAGAATTTGGTGAAATCATCGCAGTGAAGAGCGAACAACGCTACAGGGTATTGTCAAATGACAGTCGCAAAATCACCGTCCATTTGGAAATCAGTTCAGTTGAGTTCAGCAAAGCGATTTACAGATGTCATCTGCGTTTTACAAGTCGGAACTTCTCACACGAACACATGGCGCCTAATATTCCCATATATGAAGACTCCGTTACTTTGGAATCAAATGTATCTAACATCATCACCTGGGACCAACAGAACGTGACAGAAATGACAAGCGAAAATTCTAGTAAGACAAGATGGCAGCCTTCATTGGTTCAATATGATTTACTGTACAAGAAGGCCGAATCGCTGTAGTAATTAAAGATAAGCTTATATCAACGTAAAATGCAGCAAATATTAAAAAAGCGTTGACTCGGAAATGCCCAAAGTTCCATGAACTGTCGTAGTTTTAATCAGTGGACTAGGAAGAGAGTAGGCCTCTAGATATAAAAAATATATGGTATAGCAAATTGTTTTTAAATCTTCGGAGGTGAATTGACTAACGCAGAAGCTTAAAACTGAACTGTTGTGAGAACATTTCTTGGCTGACACTTTTAGCGACGGCATTTGGCGTAATAATAATAGACGCGTTATAACCTCAACTGAGTTTTTATTGCGTCTAATCTACAGTACTCGAAAATATCATAGGCCTAGATGCAGGTTTGTCTCAGTTCAGACGCTTAATCTAAAATTGAAGAATACAGGATCCGGCTGGATTATTCTGGGGAAAGAGATTAGCGTTGTCAAAATTACTTAGGGCTGCAGCTAGACGCCAGAGGTTTTTGTACTATGCATTTTTCTACTATATACACGAAGCTTAGAATAGCAGGCGTGTGTGTTTATGTTAGACACCTGAACATGTTAAATGATTGATCACAGTAATGTTTCTTATCTTCTGTATTTCAGCCACTGCAATAAAAGTAACAGAAAGTGAGACGCAAGCATTGAAATCAACCAACTCTATCCTCGCTGTAAAGCTTGCGGTTCCTACAACCGCCGCCGCCGCTGTGCTCTTAATAGTTGTTGTCATTTGGAAACTTTGTTCCAAGAGAAAACGGAAAGGTAAAGTTATCTATGAATATATCTAGATTTCACGATCATTAGGTACATTTTAACTGAGTGACAATGTTGCTTGGCCGTTAGTTGAATTGTAATTGCATATGCATATATATAGGCCATACTGTAGTTGCTGAAACATGAGTCGGTTGCACAAAGTTGGAGCAATGATATTAAGATGTACATTCAGTATTCGTATAAATAGACACTTTAGATTGATTCTAAAACAAGATCAGTTGAAGAGACATGGAAAGTGCAGTAGTTATGGGCTTTGACAGCAGTTAAATGCTGTTGCAATGACAGTCTTGACAAACATAAATACATCCTGGATATCACTGTCATATTGTTCGAAACCCAAATGTCTTATACATAAAAGACATAATTTATTTCTTACTGTGACTCTAATGTTTATGCGCTTCAATATGTAAGTCAGAGATCTTTCAATTTGAGTATTGCATTGTCCGATTTCAATTAGGAATGCTATGAAGATGTTGTCGATGTCTGCATGTATACATTGTGTGCTTTCAGCGGCCGATCGTATTTCTCGCAATCTGGTTATCACTCAACAGCGTTCAGCCAGAAACAGAAAGGCCTTTGAGACGGTAGAATTGAGAACTCGATACGAATCTTACGATGACAGGGAACGTGAAGTGGAAACTCCAGTCTTTGCATGTTTTGAGAACTCTTTGAACACAAGGAATAAGTAGTGAATCCCTTCAAAGTATATTTAATGCTATAGTGAGATCTAAACTTATATATGCTTCTCCTGCTTGAAAAGGCTTAATGTGATAAGCAGAGAATCAAAACATTCTTTCTATAATGTAAAAAAATAATCGTTGGTCTAATTCCATTCCGAACTTCGAAGACATGGCAAATCAACTAGACCACCATTTATTCAAGGCAATAGAAGAGAAGAGAGCCATCTGCACATCCTTCGGAATTCCTTACACCTAAAGCAACCTCTCAACAGAACTACATCCTTAGACCTCAAGGACACAACCTGGAAATTCCTCACCGGAATAATTAATTAATTGGTAAAAATTAAAAACTTTATAATAAGCATATTATATTCAGGACGTGGGCCTAAATGTAAAAAGAATTTTAAATTCCAACAACTTTTGATTTGCATTTGATACGTAAGGTATGTATTATGCATTATCATGTATTGTGCATGCTTTGACCTTTTGTTTTACCAAGGTTACTTTAATAATAAAGCGATCTTGCATTGTATTGTATTGTCTCTGGAAATTACGTTCAGACAAATGCTTCGCCCGGACAGCAACAGGACGCCGTCTCTACGGGAGACAACATTCAGTCTCGCGGAATCCTTCTTCCTATAATTCTATGGAAGAAAATATTGACCGAATATAGAGAATGGCAATTCCAGGGAGAAGGTCAAGCAGACATTCGTATGAAAGTGTGACTCTAGAGAAGACGGAAGAAGGAAAGACATCTAGACCATGTCAATATGTCGAGCTCTATGGCGATGGAACATTATTAAACATTGAACACAATATACTTAACGCCTAAAATCATAGCAGATAGTCAACATTATCATTATTATTGTTTCCAAGAGCAGGACTTTAATTTATTTGTTTTACCAAGAAAAGTCCTAGAATCAATTTCTTTTACTCGTCTAAGTCCTTGATGATTTCAACTTAATGCGCTAACACTAATTACCACATTAAGCTTTGCAATGAAACTTCAAGAAGTTAGTCTACAGAGCAGTTCTAAAAGATGGTGGCGAGTCTGGCGACAGATAAAAAAATCGGAAATCAAGAAGAAGATATCAACACACTGGAATGATCAAGCAACGACAGCTTATCATGCATTATGCTTTTGTGAGTAATAAAAGTGAGAACAAGTGAGCAAGAACTTTCATTGCATTGACGAGTCAATTTGCCGGAAAGATTTTCTTGGAGAAGACCACTTTCTCAAGAATTCACCGATGGATGGCGTCACGGCAGCGAGCCATCCTTCCTTCGAACCATCTGAGCGGATTTCCAAGACGACCAACATCTTCCGTTCCTAAATGAAATGTGATTTTGTCGACAGTGCTTTTCACTTTGGCCTTCGCTAATCCACGGCGCTGTAGAAGTTGTTTCGAATAAATAAAATTATTGCAGTGTAATGTAATAGGGGACTTATATAGTGTCTCTTAGGCCTATATATTTATATTCAGAGAAAATGAATTGATACAAAAATGAGAGATTAATCTTCGCAATGAATTGAGTGCGAGAACAAGGAGTGAGGCTCGAGTAGATTCAAATAACCCACGAAAGAGAGACACACAGATATAGATAGGTAGATAGATAGATAGGTAGATAGGTAGATAGATAGATAGATAGATAGATAGATAGGTAGATAGATAGATAGATAGATAGATAGATAGATAGATAGATAGATAGATAGATAGATAGATAGATAGATAGATAGATAGATAGATAGATAGATAGATAGATAGATAGATAGATAGATAGATAGATAGATAGATAGATAGATAGATAGATAGATAGATAGATAGATAGATAGATAGATAGATAGATAGATAGATAGATAGATAGATAGATAGATAGATAGATAGATAGATAGATAGATAGATAGATAGATAGATAGATAGATAGATAGGAGAGAGGGGAAGAGAGAGAGAGGGAGAAAGAGAGAGAGAGTCCAGTTACACTGAATGATAGATAAACAGTTGTTGATAGAGGTGCGTGATATAGGAGCGTGAACATACATACGATCAGTAGAGCGTAGCAAGTTATGTGAAGTAGTCGAAAGCGGCGGTGAAAAAGTTCAATAATAACGTAAGGCGGTGCCTGTGGTGTATGGTACAGACTATTTGACATAATGACGTTTTCTAATGTTCATTGCGTCGAATGAAGACTGAGTGTGAACATATTTTTCCAAACGTAACATTAAAGAGGTTGAAAAAACAAAAGAACAACTGAGACTGATTAATAATTATCCGTTTCGTTATAATCGAAGCTAAATAATCTAAATTTGAGTCAATCATTAAAAGTTAAAATGCAAATCAAATGTATAAAATAAAAAATAAAGTTAACGAAGATGAAGGCAACGATAATCATTTAGAATGCCTTTAAAATAGCTTATATCACATTTAACATGCAGATAATAGGAATCACAGATACAAATCTGGTTGTGCTCTAATCATGACGACCAGTGTTACATATTGAGCCACAGTCCGAATTAACAAATATCACAATCATTGCGTTTTCAAATGAGAAATATCACAGTTTTGGATCTGCAGGTAATTTTAAAGAAACAGAAAAGACGTACACTAAAAGCTGATAATAACCTAGAACAGGACCAGTGATTGATCTGAGTTCAAAGATGATCTTAGGGAGTAGCAACTCTAAGTGACAAGTTCGTGAAATATACATTGAAATGTTACCAGTGGCGTGTAGTAGCCGTGTACTGGTCATACAGTTGGCGTGAGAAATTTCTAGGGCTCTTACGGGTAAATAACTTTGTGGGCCTCTAAAACGCGTATTTATTACTGTTTTAGTAACTTGGCACAATAGTCTGTCTAACGAAATGTATCAAAACTAAACAACAGCTTAATATTACTCATTTTAATAATATTAATTATTACTCATTTTAATTTTAATATTAGGCCTA
Organism: Metaphire vulgaris; assembly: GCA_018105865.1. Taxonomy (NCBI): domain Eukaryota; kingdom Metazoa; phylum Annelida; class Clitellata; order Crassiclitellata; family Megascolecidae; genus Metaphire; species Metaphire vulgaris. The sequence continues at coordinate 16,503,968 of CM030845.1, read as the reverse complement.
CTCATTTTCATTCAATTACTCATTTTCAGCAAAGATGCCTGATCATGCTTCAACCTTGACCTATGAACAAGCGCGGTCAACAATCTTCAGGATTCCAGAAAGACACATGCGTCACTATAGGAGACTTCTGCTAGAACGTTGCAAAATTAACAACGGATTTGAAATTGGTAAGGAAATGTAAACTTATGCAGAACATAGGCTACAACTTTCATTAAACATCCATAATATGAATAAAATAAATAATAATTGGTAGCCACTAAAATTTGTACATAATAAAACTTAACGGAAATACAAGAGGGACATTTTCTATATGATACAGGTATGTGTTTACTGTTTTATAGTCTTCTATGTTCTTTGGGACCATCCATAAATGACGTCACGCACTTAGGGGAGGGGTTCAAACAGTTGTGACGATGTGTGACGACGGGGATCGAGGGGTTCCAGAAAAGTGACGTCGCATAATACTAAATATTTTTTAATTTTTATTAATACCGCAGTGTTATTTTACCGCAAAATCGAACGTACTTTACACTTATAAGTATTAGGGTGACCAGGTGTCCCGGATTGGCCGGGACAGTCCAGGAATGGAATAAAATGTCCCGCGTCCCGCGTCCCGCGTCCCGCGTCCCGGACAGGTCCTTTCCGGGATAATGAGACGTCCCGGAATGGATTTTTCCATAATTAAATACCTAGGCTTATATTTTTGCTATTTTATTTTACAACCAACAGAACTTAATATAAAAGTCAACAAATATACAGCGCCACTGCATCTTTAGTAAATTTGGCATGCAGGCGCTATATAAGTAAATTTATTTATGTAAATTCTATTCACTTGGTTGACAATTATTAAAATGCATATGCTAATTATTAATATTATTAACTTCAGTTAAATCAACTGTATTTTATATCTACAATCAGTTTACAATCATATCTTTTACAATCAGATCTACTGTACAATCAGATTTTATTATCAGATCTACAATCGGTTTTATTAAAATATCAGCACAAATCGTTAACAGGAAGTAACAAAGAATATATGTTTTGACATTATTTTGCATTGCTTAGATCACGTACTTTGCGCTTCTGCATATAATTCAGTCATTGTGCTTGTCTAGTCTTGTCTTTTGGACAACTAGTTTTCTCATGTTTGTCATTTGTGGAGAGAACATGTCACGCCACTGCTTCGTGACCGTCTACACTGGCTGAAAGTTCCGGAACGGATACTATACAAACGCTGCTGGCTGACGTTTAGGGCCTTGCACGACCTGCCGTGCCCTGACTACTTAGCTAAGCTGGTGCATAGGGTAGGGTCGAGGACAGGTCAATCGAACCTTAGATCTGACCAAGGAATAAGACTCGTCGTGCCCCCCCCTAGCTAAGACCGCAAAGTTTGGGGACAAATTCCTCTCTAGGGGTAATCCCATAGCGTGGAATTCCCTCCTGTTAGAAGTCAGAGCGGTTGGCGCAAAAACCAAGCGCAGAACGTCGGTAAATGCCGAAAATGACGACGAAACCGTGGCACGTACAAGCACGTGCAGGCTGCCACGTGGGCGCAAAAACCGGAAAACTGATCACCCTAATAAGTATTATACTTAATTTAAAAAAAAGAATTTGGAAAAGTTTCTGAATATTGTTTCAACTATAATAAGTAGGATGAATATTTTCAAACGAAACATTAATTTTGACATTGGAAAGACGACAAGATGACGGGGGGGTTAACACGTTCTGACGTCATATTTGAGGGGTCTGACTTTTTGTGACGAGGGGGAGGGTGGGGTAAAAAAACTGCCAAAATCGCGTGACGACATTTATGGATGGCCTCTTTACCATTTCCTTTAGCTAATTAATTTCTGTTGTTTGATTTCAAGCTTCCTTTTTCTTCTTCTTCTACTGATCCAATCTTTTCTCTTCCGGTGTCTTCTTCTTCTTCTGATTCAATCTTTTCTCTTCCGGTGTCTTTTTCTTGTTCTGATTTAGAGCTTTTCTCTTCCAGTGTCTTCTTCTCCTTACATTCTCCTAGCATTTAAGAGCAACACATTTTCTCTGCAAATGTATAAATAATGTTCTTGGGACTGACAATTCTACCAAAAGTGGATTAACTCTTAGAGGGATTTTCATGAAAGAGTTGAGTTCAAACCTACGAAATTAGAAGGTAGGGTGACGCGTATTTGCATTTTCGCAGTTTTTATTATCTCAACGGCGCTCTTGCATGCACTTTTTAGCTTGAACCATCAAGTAAAGACGCCGTGCCTATTAAAAAGCGCCGTACCCATAAGCCAGGGCTTCCAAAACCACGGCCAGCAGGCAACTTATGACCCGTCAGCTCTCATAAATTGACACACGAAGCCTCCTCAATAGGCGACATATATTTTTAAAGAATAATTTAAAGATGTAATTACGTTCGAATAAATAAATAATAATAACTAAACGAAAGTAAGTCGCAATAATATGCGATCCATAATATTCTAGAGTTTAGATTATTTTATAAACATATTGGATTGCCTATGTATCAAAATCGATTTTTCTCAATCATGATCATCTATTCTACATTAGTGTCTAAATTTTAGAATTTTATAACATTGTGGTCCGCTTAAGTAATGAAACTAGTAGATTTGACCCTATACTTAAGATTAAGCGCACACGAATAAACAGCTACTACTGTACTACTTTCCGAAGGGCTACTGTATATAAATTCACGAGATTTTTTATTTACTTACTTAAAAGTCTAGGAACCATTCCCACAAGTTCGCTAAGACTAGCCTTTAAGGCTAGACGTGGTAGAGTACGTCTACACTCTACAGATACATTAAATGTAAAGGTAATCCCGTACTCGAACGAGCGTAGGATCTGGCGCCGTGTACTAGGCAAGGAGCGACGCAGGTGGCTAATGCCAGTTTGCCATTGCTTTCTTTAGACCTGCGTTTTACCTTCGCAGATTAACGCTGCTACCAATTTATCGACGCCTAAGCGATGAACGGCTTGGTTGGCCGCCGGCACCACGACTAGATCCCAGGATGGTCACCCATCCAAGTACCAACCGCGCTCGACGTTGCTTAACTTCGGTGTTCTGACGGGAACCGATCGCACAACGCTTGCAAGTAGACCGATATCAGTTGCATTGACGGTAGCTAATCAGGCGCCTGCATTTGACTTACCTTGAAAATAATTCCAGAAATGGAAGGAGACGAAAACGACGTTGATAGCAAGGATTGTTGCGGTAATTCCTAGAATTGAGTTTTCGTTCGTGCATCTTTCTGAGTCTTGCTTAACTGCCATTTCTCTGCCATTGCAGTCAACCGAACCTGAAAAGCACTATAACTTTATCTTCAGATTACAATGAATTTTAACACCAGCATTTACCACTATAGCGACAGCCAGAGCTGACCCGCTGAGAATCGGGGTAACTGGGCCAGTAGCGTAGCGTGCCAATGGCTACTGTGGCTCGAGCCAAAGGCGGCACACATGAAGAGGGCGGCAAATTGAGCGGCGATGAAATTTTTTTTGCTCGTCAGGTTGTCGGAGAGTTTTAGTGTAGGGGCGGCAAAATTTGAATGGGGCGGAAATTGAGCAGCGATGGCCTTTTTTCCGGCAAATTGAGCGACGACGACTTTTTTTGCTTGTCAGTTATAATAGGAGGAGGTTGGGGCGTCATTTTTTCCAAGAGCCATGGACGGCACGAGACCACGCTACGTCTACTTTGTCTCCCACGGAGGGCTGGGACTTTTCTCTCCGGGGGGGCTGTGGAGCATACAACCCCCACGGGGTCTGGGGCTAGGTCTCCCACGGGAGGCTGCGCCCCCCCACAGTAGGACCTGCGGCTCCACACCTGGAGCTGCGCCCCTCAGTGGGGCCTCCCTCGGGGACTTGGGCTTGGTCTCCGACGGGAAGCTGCGCCGCAGTAGGGCCTACGGCTCCACGTCCTTTGGAATGCTCTTGACGCCATTAGGCCTATGTGTGGCTTAGCAACTCCTAATTCTATGGCCCTCTTTTTGAAACGACTTAAAACTTATCTCTTTGTCAATATCCAATAATTACAGCGGGAGCGCTATGCAAATACATTTTTACATTACATTACATTGTGTGATATCTCAAGAGCTAATGCATATGAAGTCTTGGTTGAGTGTCTATGAGCCTGGACAGTAAGCAAGGACCGGAGGTAAGGTGGTTGGGTTGACTGCTTAGTGATGATGAGTTAGCAAATAGAGTTAGGTTCAGATGAATTCAAGGTATTTCATTGATGCTTTACCCCTGACTATGAGAAGAGCGTCTTTGAATTCTGTTGAAGAGTCCTTTTCCTTGCATCGGAATGTTCCTGTATCCTCAGACATAACTTTGCTAATGATGAGGTTGTAGGATCCAGTTTCAGCAGTGACGTTTACGTTAAATCGCTTAAAACTATTGCTTACAAAACCCAATGAGTAGACGAATTCAAACTCCGAGCCATTTAGAGCCATGTGTTTCCATTCAATCGTATCACTGCCTCTTCTATCTGTTGAGCAGTTAAATTGAATTGTTTCTCCAACAATTGCACACTGATTTTCGGGGCGAACAACAATCGTTGATTCATTCAAATCTACAGAGCAAAAGAGAGAGTAGGGGTTCAGTCTAATTACTTATTGTACATATTATTATTATTATTATTATTATTATTATTATTATTATTATTATTATTATTATTAAATGGCTTCAGTAGCGCCATTTATTAATACACGGCATCAGTCTACGGTCGTTCCAAGCAGAATCGTAATCGCCATTGTCAAAGTCAGTTTGATTTTCGGGTGCCAGGTATGACGGATACCGCGCACAACTGTAATAGAGGCAACAGAGACATGTACGTGTTGAGTCTTTGATCGAAATGTCACAAGAGACTCAGCGGAGAGGATTAATGCTGGCAGTTAATTCCAATGCGCCTGATTCTGCGGAGGTCACGAATACGACAGTGCGCAGATTTGCTTATAACATCAATGTGTTTGTCAAATGATAAACTGGAGTTAAAAGTCTTAGGTATAGGGCTATAGCACAATAGGAAAGATTAGTCAGTCAATAAATACCACTGTGATTAGCGTAGGATATCATCATCGTCACCGTCATCATCATCGTCGTCGTCATCATCACCATCATTATCTTCATCATCATCGTCGTCGTCTCATTCCTATCCAAAAAGATAGGATTGATGTACACGTGCCTAAGATAAGAGTCAACGCCTAAAGTAGACTGGGCCGTCGACATCTTGGAAGAGAACAATCTTACTAAGTTACTGACTAGTAGCCCGGTTCGCCACAGTACTCTATAATTATTATTTGGTATTTAGGATGATTCTGAAGTTTTAAATAGGCCTATCTTGTTAGATATCGAGATTACTGTACGACGTACGTTGATCCAAATAATACACACGCAAAGCAAATACTTCATGCTATTACAATCTTTAATGCACCACGGAATTAGTTTAGTTGCGCTATACGCTAATGAAGCAGCATAGCGAGTCTGTCAACAAAACTCCCAGAAAAGTATTCTATAATTAGAGTTCTAATTACCAACTGCGCAGTAGAGTATGCAGACTGCCGTTGTCCATAGCGCAAATGATAGGACGCGATGACGAAGCATTGCTATCAATAGAACAACATTCAATGCAAAATACGAACGATCTTTCTCTAAACTAAACTCAGTGACAGCTTCACTTTATAATCTTTAAGCAAAAATCGTCTTCTTAGTCTTGCAAATCGATTTGAAAATATTTATTGTTTAACTCTAAGGCAACGATAGTCGTTAGGCCGATGCCTCTCTTGACGCCGATAGCCTAAGTAACTACAGGCCAGTGGCGTAGCATGCACTCGAGCTGCCTATGGCTCCTGGCAAAAATGCTGCCCCAAATTCACTCTTATTACACCTGACAAGCAAAAAAAGTTCGTCGCCGCTAAGTTTGTAAAGTTGCCGCCCCTTAAAAATGTTGCCGCCCCTTCGACAAAACTCCTCGACAACCCGACAAGCAAAAAAAGGTCGCTTCCAATATTTGCCGCCCCATCATATGTGCCGCCCATGGCTAAAGCCATAGTAGTCATTGGGACGCTACGCTTCTGCTACAGGCCGGTATCAAACTTAAACTTTAAGCCTATATCAATGCTTCTCGAACTAGACGAATGAACAAACATACTTTAACTCTCTTGATCCCCCTTTTCAATCTGCCTACAGCGAGTTTCAGTCAACTGAAACTGCTCAACTTACTTTTCGAACAAATATTGTAATATTATTGTCATGGACATAGCCTCACAAAGGTAAGGTCGCCGCCCTGCTACTTCTCGATCTCTCAGCTGATTTCTACACCGTCAAAAATACTATATTCCTGCATCGTCTACAGTATTATTTCGGCATTACCGAGGTATAGTGCTAAAATGGTTTAACCCGTGAAACAAACCGTACCCGCTTAAAACTTTAAGTCCTAACTCAACTGCAGCGCTCAGTCAGTGTCTGACTGTCTGTGCACGGCTTTCTTTCCGACTCGTCACGCCTCAGATACGATATGCCCCAGTGCTCAGTCCTGGGTCCACCCACTCCTTTTTACTATTGTTGTATATCTTATGAGTGGCTCTCCGAGTTATGATTTTCTTACTTATTTTGTCTACGTAGATTTGGGGTTTTTGGCTGATTCCTTCTCTTCCGTTCTGATATTTTAACCTAATGGACATCCGAGAATATAATTTGATGAAAATCAACGAATTTTCTTGTTTTAATACAACATCGCGCTGCGAGCCTCAAACATCATCTACATTGTATCTCTCGGCTTACTGCTTGTGTAACACAGTAGGCCTATTGAATACCACCTCTATGCAGATGATTGTCAAATTTTCGTCAATTTTGGTCAAACGTCAACTTCAAATTTCCTCTAATCATTGTCTTGCGTGCTTCAATTCTGAATGTCTGACAATAAATAACCGTACTTCTTAATCCATCACAAACCAAATTTCTACTGTCGAGAAATCCATCGCAACTCATAAATTTTAATTCTGCGTCTTCGTTTTCTTTTGGAAAATCAGATATTCAAATATCCGAGTCCAAGAGAAATCGGTAATTCTGAAGTTTCTTTCAGTCATTCATCGTATTGGGACCCAACATATACGACAGGCGGGACGCTGAACCATGACATAACCGATCGCGATTTCTGCGTCGACGACTTGAACATCGACCCCTCAGGAATATTCGCTGACCACAGCCTCATAACAGGCAGGATCCCCATCTCACACACAAGGGCCGTCCCAGCACCGGCGCCTAAAATGGTATGGAGCTCGAAGTCAGTTGACCGGAATGAGCTGTTCCGAATAATAATAATAATAATAATAATAATAATAATAATAATAATAATAATAATAATAATAATAATAATAATATGATTTTAGTGGTTTAGGAGGCCAAGTAAGCCTGTGTGAAAACCACTGATGTAACCATCTGCATTCAATAACCTAGTTTATCGAGATAGCTCTTGAATCCGTTTACTGTTTCAACTGTCACTCCCACCTCGTCCAAACTGTTCCATTTGCAGTGATGTTAATCCTTGTCCTGGTCCTTGTCCTCGTCCTCGTCCTTGGGGAGTCAGTCCTCGTCCTTATCCTCGTCCTTGGGGGTTCGGTCCTCGTCCTTATCCTCGTCCTTGCAGATCGGTCCTTGTCCTGGTCCTTGTAACTTAGTCCTTGAAAAGTCCTTATAAGGACCAAATTACTTGTATACCATTTTCAATTGTACTGATAATTATGTTCCAAGGTAAGAGTAGTATGTGGATTTATATTTTGGCTACATACTTGCGTTGAGTTACTCTAAATGTTTAGTCATTGTTTCCTTTATAATACCAGTTGATTCTTTAGCAGAATTCTTTGTTTCCCTGCGACGTCGGCTCCAGTTGAACGAGTGTTTTCGCAAAGTGGTCTCATAATTAGACCTCACCGTGTGTGCATGACTGATCAGCTGCTGGAAACACTTTTTCATTTACTATTATTATTATTATTATTATTATTATTATTATTATTATTATTATTATTATTATTATTATTATTATTATTAAACTTGACGATTTCTTAAGCGCAGTAACATAGCTAGCTGGCTAAAGTCAAAGGCGCATTTGAAATGCAGCATTGCTGTTGACTACATTATGTTTTTTTTAAAAATTGCTTTTCTAATTTTGTGATTCGAATTGAAATTGTGTTTGGTTTTTTCCTATTTGTCCGACAGAGATTGGTCCTTGTCCTTGTCCTCGATCCTTGTCCTTGGGGGTCAGTCCTTGTGGTCCTTGTGCTTGAAAGGTAAGTCCTCGTCCTTGTCCTCGTCCTTGGAGGGTCAGTCCTCGTCCTTATCCTCGTCCTTGGGGGTTCGGTCCTTGTCCTTATCCTCGTCCTTGGGGAGTCGGTCCTCGTCCTTATCCTCGTCCTTGGGGGGTCGGTCCTTGTTAACATCACTGTCCATTTGTCCATCTAAAGAAATTTCTTTCTTGGACCCACCCTCTGCTTAAACAATTTGCATTTGTGGCCTCTTGTGCTGCTATAGTGTGCCAATGTAAAGAATCGATCGTATGGAAAATCTACTTTCCACGTCATTATTTTGTATGTTTCTATCAAATCCCCTCTCTCTCTTCTCCTTTCTAATGTTGTCAATCCACAATATTGAAGTCTTTTTCGTAGCTTAAATTATGGCATCCATTGATCATCTTCGTTGCTCGTCTTTGCACTTTTTCTAAAAGTTCTATATCTTTTTTCAAGAATGGATTTCATGCCTGAACACAGTTCTAGATGTGGCCTTACTAATGACTTATAAAGTTTTATGATTATATCTTTGTCTCGATTCAATATTGTCTTTTTCATCATTCCCAACATTTGGTTACCCTGCTTTGCTGCCTCCATGCATTGGTGAGATGGATTCATACTTTTATGGATGATTACTCCCAAGCCTTTTTCTGTTGTGGTTAGAACCTTCCCTCTAATGAATATTCATTACCATTATTAGATTTTCCAATTAGCATTACAGAACATTTAGCGATATTGAAAAGCATCTGCCTGTCCACAGACCACTGAAGCAATTTTCTTAGATCCTTCTGTAACATTTTAGCATCATCCTCCGAGTCTATATTTCTGCATATCTTTGTATCATCCGCAAACTCTGAAATTTTGGACAGTAATCTTTCATCGGTGTCATATATATATATATATATATATATATATATATATATATTAGAAAAATCAATGGCCCAAGCACTGAGCCCTGAGGCACTCCACTAATAACTCTTGTCCATTCCGAATGGCCTCCCCTAATGCCAACCTTCTGTCGTCTTCCCTTCAACCAATTTTCAATCCATCTGAGAATATTCCCCCTTATTCCACAGGACTTCAGTTTGGCAGCCAGCCTTATGTGGAGCACTTTATCAAAAGCTTTGGCAAAATCTAAATATATTATATCTACTGCCTTGCCCTCATCTAGTTTATCAAAAACCTCCTCCAGAAAGTCCAACAGGTTGGTCAGGCATGAACGCCCCTTTGTAAATCTGTGCTGACTATCTTTAACAATTTTATGCCTAGTCAAATGTTTCAAAATGCTCTCTTTCGGTATTTTTTCCATAACTTTACAAATTACAGAAGTTAGGCTCACTGGTCTGTAATTGCTTGGTTCACTTCGTTTTCCCTTCTTGAACAGTGGGCTGACTAATGCGTCTCTCCAGTCTTGCGGTACTACTCCAGTTCTGAGTGATTCATTGATTATCAAAGCAATTGCATGTCCTATTTCATTTCGAACTTCGTAAAGAAACTTTGGATGTAAGCCATCTAATACTGGACTCTTGTCTGTCTTTAAATTGGTCAAAACCTTGATAACACATTATTTTGTACACACTATATCTGTTAGCATTTCTTCTTCGTTTCCATCGAACACAATTTTGGCTTCTGGCATAGTATTTGTATTTTCCTCTGTAAATACTGAACAAAATAGTTATTTAGAATCTGTGCAGTTTCTACATCGTCTGTTATTGCACATCCTGCGCTGTCCAACTTTCTATTACAATATTTGTAGAAACTTTTACTGTGCTGTTTTATATTTTTTGCCAACCTGCATTCAAAATTTGCAATAGCCATTTTGTTAGTAACTGCTGACGCTTTTCTTTTCTTGGTATACTGCTCCTACAAGATCTTGAGTCTGTGCTGATTCTGCTCATTTCCTTTACTTGCCAATCTGTGTTTACTTAGTTTCCTCCACGCTTTGTTTTTCGCCCTTCTTTTTCGTTGCACTTCTCTTGTTATCTAAGGAAATTTGTTATTAATTTTCTTCTGTTTGGGTATGGTCAATTCTATGACTTTGGACATACATTTGGTAAATATACTCCAGCCTTCCTCTGTGTCTTTTCCTGTTATCTCCCTCTCCAAATCCATTTCTAAAAACATTGTTATTGAATGTGCTGAATATATATCGGAAATTCTCTCTGATATAATAAACTCTTCCTTTACAACAGGTATAGTTCCAGATGAAACTAAAATAGCAAAGATCATTCCAATATATAAATCAGGGTCCAAATCTATTGAATCTAACTATAGACCTATTTCAAATTTACCGATCTTTTCTAAAATTATGGAAAAAGCTATGTTTAACAGATCAATTACCTATCTAGATAAATACAAAATGTTATCTGATTATCAGTTTGGATTCAGGGCAAATAACACCACATACATGCCTATAATGAATTTAGTAGATATAGTAACTAACAATTTTGAATTGCACAATCATACTATAGGAAATTTTCTAGACCTAAAAAAGCTTTTGATGTTATAGATCACAATATTCTATTTAAAAAACTTGCCTACTGTGGTTTTAAAGGTCTCTCACAAACCTGGTTTGCTAACTATTTATCAAATCGTAAACAATTTACATGGGTAAACTCTCAAAAATCTGAACTAAAAAATATAAAATATGGTGTGCCCCAGGGTTCAATCCTTGGCCCTCTATTATTCTTAATATTTATCAATGACTTACCCAACATATCATCTTTATTCAAATTCTTAATATTTGCTGACAACACTAATTTAATAGCATGTCATAATGACCTGAAGGAACTAACCACTAGTGCTGTTACGGTTTCACCTCGTGCAGTCTCGGTCGGTTTCGGTTCGGTTTGGACCGAAAAACCGCGGTTTCGGTTCGGTTCGGTTTTTTAACCCTAGGTTAGGGTTAGGGTTAACCCTAACCCTAACCCTAGGGTTAGCAATAGGTTAACCCTAACCCTATTACCTCTTTTTGCTTTCAGGGATTTTGGAGAGGAAAAATGATACAATTATGACCTCTTTTTGCTTGTCAGGGTTTTTCGAGAGGAAAAAATACAAGGATGACCTTTTTGAGGACTTTAATAAGAAATAAAAAATAAAATAACGTTACGCGACTTTTGAAAATGGGGGGTCGGCCCGTTGTGACGTCATATTTTAGGGGTCCGACGTTGCGTGATGTTGCGTGACGTAGGGGAGGTAAAAAAGTGACAAATTCGCGTGACGTCATTTATGGACGGCCCCTTTATGTAAGTCACCTTCTCTTTTCAGTTGGTGCAATTGCCAATATAGGCCTAATTTTAAACTCGGCATGATTTAAAGTGGCTTAGGAGGCATTACTGCACGTGTGAAAGCCACTAGGGGCACTAACCGGGCTTGAACCCGCTCCGTTAGCCTCAGGGATATTTCTAGGATTGTGGATTTGGGGGTGGGAGTGTCTACCTCAATTTTGAAGGTGTCCGGAGCTAATTGGCATTCCACACTAAACTGGCACTGCACGACACTACTAATGCAGCCATTTTAAAATTGTTTTTACTGATTTCAATAATGACGTCAGACTCTGACTCATCATAGAAATATAGACATGCCAGAAGAACAACACTCGTTATTTTAGCGTTTAAAAGCTGTGCATTGATTGAACTGCATTCAAAATGCATTAAATGCATTTAATGCATTGAAAAAAGAGATCATAGGGTTAGTGTTAACCTTAACCCTAACCTAGGGTTTTAACCCCAGGTTAGGGTTAGCGTTAACCCTAACCTAGGGTTAAAACGGAATAAAACCGTCCAATTTGCATGGTCAAAACCGCGGTTTCGGTTCGGTTCGGTTTTGACCGAAAAACCGCGGTTTCGGTTCGGTTCGGTTAACCGTAACAGCACTACTAACCACTCTAATAAATCCTGAACTGACAAAAGTATCTAATTGGTTTAAAATTAATAAACTGGCACTTAATCCAGATAAAACAAATTTCATATACTTTCACATCAGAAGCAAGGCTAACAATCCTCAATTAGATCCAATAAAATTAATGATACTATCATAATTCAAAAAGGATCCATAAAATTCCTAGGTATTATTGTAGACCAACATTTAAACTGGAAAAAGCACATAGATGAATTATAGGCCTGCATTTTTTACCTTTTTGAAAATTGTTTTAATTTCAACGGCTGAATTGTATGTAGTTATATGTGATAATTTCATAAATGAAAACCGTTTTCCTCCGCCACGTAAGAATTTTTAACAAAACACGAAATGAAATTGATACGATAAGCTAAAACATTAGCATATATAGCAGTACAAGCGTATGTACTTGATCCTGGTTTTTACTCCATTCAAAGTATACAAATGTCACTAAATGTAAAATGAACAATTAACACTATATTAAAGTTCAATATGATCTTTAGTCCTCTTCATTATGCCTCGTTCTTTTCCTTTCAAAGCTTCTTTTTGACACTTCCGTTTGTAGATCTTTTCTGGCAGCTCCCTTCGTAGCATCCAACAGCAGTCAGCAATCATGTTAACATTCCAACACCCTTGATTTCTCCTTTCCATTTTCTTGACATCCTGGTGAAATCTTTCACCTTGTTCTTCGCTTACTGCTCCTAGGTTTTCTGGGAAGTAGTCAACATGGGAGTTCAGAAAGTGGAGTTTCAAACTCATCGAGCAACCCAAGATTTTAGTTTGGTGAGCATGTTTGCAACGATATATCTGAAGTTCGAATCCTTATGATTTCCAAGAAATTTCGTTACCACTTCTTTAAAAGATAACCAAGCCTTTTTTCTGCAACATTCATTCGAGCCTCAAACATATCATCTTTCATCATCTTGCGAATATCCGGACCTACAAAAACTCCTTCCTTCAATTTCGCTTCAGACAATGTAGGAAACTTTTCTACCAGGTATTTAAAACAGGGGTCATCTTTTGGCAACGCCTTGACGAATTGCTTCATAATGCCAAGTTTAATGTGTAGTGGAGGCACAAGAACTGTCTTCGGATCAATGAGATTTGCTTTTAAAACATTTCTTACACCAGGCACTAAAGCATCTCTTCTTGGCCAGTCCTTTCTGAAGGACTGGCCAAGACTGGCTTTTTATCTCTGCTATCCCATTCACATAGAAAACATGGATACTTTGTGTACCCTCCTTGCTGCCCCAATAACATTGATATAACTTTCAAGTCTCCACAAACAATCCATTCATGTTCATTGTACTTAATTTTCGACAGTATGATTTCCAAATTCTCGTAACGCTCCCTCAAGTGGACTGAGTGGGCCACCGGCAGTGATGCATACTTGTTGCCATTATGCAGAAGAACTGCCTTTAAACTTCTTTTTGATGCGTCAATGAAAAGCCGCCAGTTGTTGCAATCATACTCAATGTCAAACATGCCCATCAACTTTGCTACATCGTTACAGTAAACCAAATCCTCGTTTTGAGTAAAAAATGGAATGAAATCATTTTCGCGGTTCCTGTACCAAGAAAACGAAGTGCCTGTAGCTAGAAGATTTTTCTGTCTCAGTCTAGCACCAAGCAACTCAGCAGATTCTTTCGTTAAGTCTAAATCCCTGACCAAATCATTCAACTCTTGTTGTGAAAATTGTTGAGGCTCAATGCAAGGAACAGTGAGCTCTTCATCTGAAAAGTCAATGTCTTCATCTGATGTGTCTGATATAGAAATAGTTTCCAGTGATTCAGGAACAGAAGGTATAGGAACGTCGGGACCATGAGGTACAGGACGAATCGCACTCGGAAGGCTTGGATAGAAAATTTCTTTCCTGTTTTTTCAAATTGTAGCCTTCCACATTGCACGAACAGAAATAGCAGTCATCAGAATGATTTCTAGCTTCTCTCCAGATCATAGGAATCCCAAAGCGAAAAGATTTCTTCTTACCCTGATACCACTGACGAAGTTCTTCAACACAAATGGAACACACTTTGTGTGGTGCCCATGACTTGTCTTGGTCACATAACTTAACCCCAAAATAGGCGAAATAGACTTTTTCACGAATTCAGTAATATTACGCTGATGTTTTTCACTACGAAGCTGCCACAAATATTACAGAAGCTATCAGGTGAAACATGACAACCTCTTGCAGCCATTTCTACTAAGCTTTTACCGAAAGTCGCATTTAACGATGTACTTCACACCGCTTCTGAAACTTCGCTAACTGAAGCACGCTTACAAGCCCCTTTTATAACTACTTAGTATAATGATTGCATCATCCCACAAGAAAATTGTGCAACATCAAAATGGCGTCATCAACCGTATTGCGCAACCTCGCGTATTACATCGTGTGCGCAATCTCGCACCCTCTGCAAGCGCAATATCAACCGTGAGAATTACTATAAATTGTCTCAGTCCTCTTATGTTACCTAATATATGCATCAAAAATTCATCATTTAATGTACGATGTGACCTAATAAATATATAAAAATTTCTTTCTTCACCAATTAAGCCGGGTGCAAGAAATTCTTCATTTAATAGAACAAATATTGGTTTTAGGTGAAACCGGTGGGTGATGGAATTTTTTACTTATTTTTCCTGATTTCAGCTAACAAATTTACATAAGAATCAACATTTCGTTTTGAAACAATTTTTCCATCGCAGACCTGTGTTATCAAACAAAATAGCAAAAAATTTAAACATAATTAGACATGTTAAAACTTGCTTGACTCCAATGCCCTCCACAAACTTTATTTTTCCCTGATCCACTCCTATTTAACATATTGTACTGTGATATGGGGAAACACATACAAGTCAAATATAAACAGAGTTCTAATTTTGCAACACAAAGCAATAAGACTGATATTTAAAGATTTAAATTATACTAGTACTAATAACCTTTATAATAAATTTTACATCTTACACACGTTGACTGCGATACGATTGATTACTGAGGCGCGGCTGGTGTCGAATGCGTTCATGCGTGACCAACGTGAATACCGCTAGATTATTTTCAAGACACAATCACGTTAGACGCCTGTAAAGGAAAATATTTTGAAGCAGATGCGTTTAGAAGCCATCTGTTACTAGTATCATGTTCTCTTTACTCAGGTATGCGCCAATTCATAGGGAGAATGCCGGTGCCCTGTAAGGTGACGGAACAATAATTAGCTCAACAATAGCGATTGGAGAAATTACTGCCATAAAATGGAAACAATTTCAATTTAAATTCCAACCTTCATTGTCTGGTCCAAATGCCTCCCTCACACCCCGAGCCAAAAATTATCCGCTTCACTGGCTTGACAATGCAAGCCACTTAATTACATCGTAGCAGGAATTCTCCAGGTGTACGTTTATACGACGCGTCAGGGAGGATTATAATTACGAGGCTGTGGTTGAGTATAATATATTGTGGTTTTTTGAACAAATGTTTATAGGACAAATATTCATACATCTTCCATAGAATACGCCTTCTTGATTGGTCACTCATTCTAGTAGCTAAAGGAAGCAGAAGAATGATTCCAAGGTCCGCATAAGCTAAAATAGTTTGCATTGAACTAGGGACGTCATATGACGTCCCTAGCGCCCTGAGAAACCAAAATAGGGACGTCAGTTTACGTCCCTAGCGCTCAACGTGTTAAAAGCCGAAAATATACATAAACAACAATCAGCTGTATTTATTTACAGATATCGACTCAATTTGTTACCTCCTATTTTCTATGTAAGCAAATTTTTTGATATAATAAATAACAAATGTAATCTTAGTCTTAGAAACAAGGAAAATATCTATCTCCAATATGCTTCAACTAATACTAGATTATTCACTATTAAATTTGCTGGACCTAGAATCTGGAACAGTCTTCCTTTAGAAATAAAAAATTTGAATCAATTAAACACTTTTAAGCAATATTAAAAAAAACTGTCTAATTGTATGACCATGTGCCACAGATAGCATTATTATTATTATTATTATTATTATTATTATTATTATTATTATTATTATTATTATTATTATTATTATTATTATTATTATTATTATTATTATTATTATTATTAAAGATTACTTAACTGTAGAAACTTGTTAGTTAATAATTTAATCTAATTAATTAGCGTTTATAATAATGTATTTTATTTTTGTACTAATTTTAATTAATTAATAAAGTTTTAATTCATGTAAAACGGGCAGAGTACGCGCTAGGCTAAGACGCTTCGGTAAAAATTTTAGAATCGCCACGGCCGCCCAAAGACGGAGAGATAGGTTATAGCAGCGGTTCTCAACCTTTATAGTGCCGCGACCCCTTTAATTCAATTCCCCATTATGTGGCGACCCCCAACCGTAAAATCACTTTTGTTCATAATGTAAACTGCTAAAAATAATAATGCTACGAGAATCAAAATGTTCTAAATCGTTATTATTTAATTGTCTCCATGTCTATCCTTGAATTACATTTATAGTAAAACAACTAGTACGTCGTAACTACCACTGAGGAAATTTTGTACAATAACAAGACAAGAGACAACCTAATATTTCTGAAGGTCTCGGGCGACCCCTGGCAAATCGTCATTCGACCCCCTTGGGGGTCGCGACCCACAGGTTGAGAACCGCTGGGTTATAGAAACCGGCAACGATTAATTATAGGTTCCCGGGAGAGCCTTCGGTCTTCAGCGACTAGAGAGTTTGGCCGCTGAAAGATCATCGCATGTAAGACGGAGGCTGCGCGAAACGAGGCCTCCGCTGGGAACCGTACGTCTGGCTGTTCGACGCACGCGGCAGCGGTCAGCCGGCTGTGTAGTCGATGCGTACGCCTGAACACCGGCGCCCGGTTACCAGGTGTGATTAGCGAAGGGTTGGGCCGTAGACGGGGTCGCTTACCACCGATAACGACGACGCCGCGCCTAGGTTCACTGCTTTCACGGCACCTAAGCGGACGTGGCCCAACAGTTAAAAATTCCGCATAAAGACCGGCGCCCGGACCACCAGGACCTGTTGGCGATGCGCGTCGCCGGCGGCGAGGCGCCTTTCGCCGCTGCCGACGACGCTAAGGGGGTGGGTCCGAAGTTAAGCTTTCTGACGGATAAAAAGCGTAGATAGGGACATTTGGGAGCGAGCGCCCTCAAGGGATGGTTCTAAAAATCGAAAATCTCCGAAATATGGGAATTTATGTAGCACGCGTCAATAGGCGGACGCATGCGGCTGTTGTAACTAAAGTTCGCTTGAGACGCGCGCCCAGCTGGCAGGAGCTATTGCCGCGTCGCTTAGCCGTAGACGAGGCCCCTGATCACCGCTAAGGAAAACGTTCTTAAACAGGTCCCAACTTTTTCCTAGTGACGGCAACTACGCGAAAATACAGACTACTGACGAAAAATCCGCCTAAGTGTCCGTCAAAAAGTTTCAAAACTCTGAAAATTTTAGTTATCGTCAAGACATGAGGATTTCGCAGTGTGGCCGCTTATATCGTGAGGCGATAGAGTAAAGAAAGCACAGCGATTGAAAGCGAGTATTTGGAGCCCGTTTAAAGTGCTAAACCTTATAGTTTCATACTGACGTATCAAAGGCTATCGATTGCACTTCCTGTGCGCTAGTTATTGTGGCTGTCGGATTGCGTCTAGTCAACGCGTCTTTGTCCGTGTTACCAGTGTTGCCACTGTAGCAATTGTTGTCATTGTTGTTTGGTTTATTAATAAATAAAAATAAACCAATAAAGGCAAGTTGTGTTCGTGTCTTTGGAAGTCGCTGTGACGCCGGAGGCTCAGCGCACTGTCAGTGAAGGTGAGTCTTGGCTGTGATGAAAATCGCCTACCTGAGGTCACGTTAGTGCCCAGGAGGTCAATTCTGAGCCAAGAGAGGAGACAGACGCCCGCCTGTCGTAAAGGCGAGGGGAGACAGTTTGAGTGTATCGACAGCCAGGAAAAGAGTGGACCGCCGTCCATTCAGGCACGGATAACCTCGGGTTTGGTGAAAGCGCCGAGGAAGCCAAGAGACAACGCCGCCTGTCTATAAGAGAGCGGAAGACGGTTAGATTACCGAGAATGAAGAGACGTGGGGCCAGTGATATTTCAGTGAACTGAAACTGAATAGAAACTGAAATTATTTTAAATCAGTTAACTGAAACTGAAACTGAAACTGAAATTATTTCCCGAACTGAAACTGAATATAAACTGAAATTGGCAACCCTAAAACTGAAACTGAATAGAAACTGAAATTATTTCCCGAACTGAAATTGTTAGTAAATACTGAAAATTTTCTAAAGGTCTTTTTGGATTTAAATACACAACTTACCCGCTGAGCCTGATTTTGAAAGCGCCAGTCCGGTAAAAGAAATTTTACTTACCTACTTACTTTATCACAAAACTATGCAATGTGCACGAATTACTCTGACATTCTTCAAACTGACTCACAGCCAATGTCATATATTCTGCCATCATTTCTAAATTTGGAGTGTCACCTTCACCATTTTAGCGGTTCAAGAAAGCTCATAGGCCTAATGCTCTCTTATTTCACAAGTCGCTTTGCTTCAGTTCTTGATCCCCAGTCATTTCAATTTAATCCTATCCCTGTTGCTGCTTGTCTACTTGACCATATCTGTGGCATCAGTACTACTGGCATCTCGTCAAACAGAACAGCTACTGGCGGCAGCAAAATCATACATAATAATAAGTTGATGATAGCATCTGAAACACCTACCGGCATATCCGCTAATCCTACAGTGTCTTCCATTCAAGGCCAGCTGGACAACTACTTGTCAGAACTTCAGCAATACTCTGAAGATGAAGATGCACTGACTTTCTGGAAAAAGCGTCGTGCATCCTACGCTCAATTAGCAGATCTGGCTGAAGATTTAATCACTGCACCTGCCTAACAGGCCCCTATGTTGAGCGAATCTTCTCACTGTGTGGCTTGTTAACAGCTGGCCGAAAGAGTCGCCTCACCAAAAATTTAGAAATGCAAGTCTTCTTAAAACTAAATGCACATTGGATTTAACTTAGATACTTAACTTACTGTAGTTACTTAACTGAACAGAACAATTGTTACTTGCCACTTATTGAACGTTGAAACTGATTATCAGCTGTTAACTGAAACTGAAACTGAAATTATTTCCCGAACTGAAACTGAATATAAACTGAAATTGACAACCCTAGAACTGAAACTGAATAGAAACTGAAATTATTTCCCGAACTGAAACTGAATAGAAACTGAAATTGGCAACCCTAGAACTGAAACTGAATAGAAACTGAAATTATTTCCCGAACTGAAATATCACTGCGTGGGGCTAAGTCGAAGCCGGAGACCCGGAATACTTATAGAAATCGCTTAAGGCGCCGAGACCAAGCGGTGGCCAGCGATAAGATGAATGAGTTAAAGGGTCTCTCGGACGAGGCCGGAACGGATAGAGAGTCAGAGGAGGGAAATGAGAACCCTACGTTGAGGAACGGCCGTCCTCAGTGTGCGGCCTGCCCGGCAGCCGCGGACACCTCCTCTGATGTCGGAGAGCCGGAAAGGGAACGTGACGCCGCCGATCAGGCAGAGTCGGCGGCTGATGGCGATCGGGAGACCGAGCGGGCGTTGGGGGCCGCCCGACCGCCGGCCGCGCTACGAGACCGCGAACCGGGGTCGCCACATAATAACACTTCAAACTTAAGTTTTCTCAACATAGAACATTTAATAAATAAACACTATAGATTCCTATTTCCCTCTAAATAAAATTATCTTAATTTTTACTAACCTTATTCTATTGTACTAAATAAATATATAAAAGCATCAAATCTTCTGCAGTCACCTCATATGGTTTATTTCCATTCATTATTAACTCCTATTTATGTACTACCTTATATCAATTACTTAAATACCAAAGGTTGGCCATCATACGGGATTTATTCCCTTAGGCCAACCCTTTTCTCAATAATATTATTAACGTTCTGTGACATTGATTAATTTGTTATCATCACTCCAAATGTCATCTATCTATATCTATCAAAGTCTCTATGCAATAGAGTCTGTTTAGACTTAGTCAATTTAGATTAAGTCAATTTTTTTGATTGGTTTATAATAATTGTTTTGTTGTTGTTTTATTATTAAATCGATATATATATATATATATATATATATATTGACTCTGATAATATTAATTAATAGTCATTAGTTATTAGTTGAGTTACAGTAGTATTACCTTTTGATGTCATTGAATTCATTGTGTTCGTATTATTATTTTGATGTCATTGAGAAATAAATGATTCTTCTTCTTCTTCTTCTTCTTCTTCTTCTTCTTCTTCTTCTTCTTCTTCTTCTAAACTGCTTTTGTTGACCAATCCCAAAGTTAATAGTAAAACTGACCATTTGGTGATCACTTGTTGCAAAATTCTGCCCAACATCCACGTTGGAAACTATATTCTCCTCTCTTGTTAGAACCAGGTCTAGTATGTTGTTGCCTCTTGTTGGCCTTGCCACATGCTGAAACAGAAAATTATCATTGACACAGTCCAGAAATTTCCTATCACATGATCTCTCTGTATCCAGCGTTTCCCAGTCTACATGATAATTAAAGTCACCCATTATAACAACATTTTCTCTAGATACCCTGTTCAATAAAGCAAACATTCCATTATCTGCTTCTTCCATAGCACTTGGTGTTCTGTAACAAACCCCTACCTATCGATGCAGGCTCTCTCGGCGTTGTGTCAAACGACGACACATCAGCGGCAACGTTCCCTCTAAGCTGCGCGCGTGCGCGCGCGCGCAGCTGATCCAGCATCCCCGCGCAGCTACTTTCTTCCCAGCGCAGCAAATGAAGAATAGCTAAATAATCAGCCTAGCATAACGCAGTTTGAGACTCTGTGGCATAATCCGTTAAAGTTCAAACTTCTGTAAATCGTGATCAAAAATGGAACTTGACTAGAGATGGTTCATGGCATTCATCGCCTTGGTCGAGAAGCGATGAATGAAGCGATGAACCTTTCTCGACCTTTGGTCGGGAGCAAAGGTCGAGAAAGGTTAAAATCAAAGTGGCTGGAATCATATTATTAGAGATGTGCGCTTTATCCCTTTACCATACAGTATGTGAATTGTCCCAACAACTAGCACTCAGATTTGATCCACTCTAGCGGTACCTCTCTTTGAAGCCAAGAAGGCTTTGATGAGTCAACTAGACTTCCTACGTTAGACCCCAGGACTCAGGGCCACACTTACTGATTACCATTTTCTATGGAAAACTCAGTTACAAATAAACATACGTCTTACGAGACTTACGGGCTAAGAACTTAATAATTAAGACGGTTAAAGTTTCCGACGGCGGTGTTGTTATATGTTAATTTGGTGCTGGGCAAAAGCAAATGGCGAGTTCTCGACTGGTAAAGCCTGTGATCGGTGGAAATTGGATAAATTTTCTGCTCACGGAGTCAAAGGATATGCGAAAAAATGATTCAAAGTGAAGATCGCCAAATGAGTAAAGGTGAGCAAGTGAAAATTCTCATAGACAAAGCTTTCTTGGTCATATCAATCAATACTGTCAGTTGTCGATATGAGTAGCTTTTGACACACGGCGATTCGGAATCAAGCAAACTTTGATTATGAAAAATGTGTTGCCTCCAGGAACATCCCATGCTAAACGGCGAGTGATGCCACATAGGCACCACATAAAGACAACTTTAACGGTGCTACCGTGCTGGCATCTATTATATTAAAATTATTAATTATAAAATTATTATTATATTAAAATTATTAATTATAAAATTATTATTATATTAAAATTATTAAAAGTATCTAGCTGATTGACCGTCATATTTAATTTTGACTGGTAATAATAGAATATTTGAATTATCCATGATTATATATATATGCCTAATGTTGTAAAAATTTTGCAAAAATTATTATATTAAAATTATTAAAAGTATCTAGCTGATTGACCGTCATATTTAATTTTGACTGGTAATAATAGAATATTTGAATTATCCATGATTATATATATATGCCTAATGTTGTAAAAATTTTGCAAAAATTATTATATTAAAATTATTAAAAGTATCTAGCTGATTGACCGTCATATTTAATTTTGACTGGTAATAATAGAATATTTGAATTATCCATGATTCATCATCATCATCATAGTTGCTTTCTGCCAGCTCATTAGCGGCAATAGCTAGACACAAAACTTTTCCATTTATCTTTTTCCGTTGTTAATCTCATTCCATCTATTATTGTCATTTGATATCTTTCGAAGTCTTCTTTGATGTTATCCATCCACTTTTTCCTGGGTCTTCCTCTTCCTCTTTTTCCTTCTTTGTATGTGTAGAGTGCTTTATATGGGAGTCTGTTACTTTTCATTCTATTTACATGTCTATTACATGTCTATTTACATTATCCATGATTATATATATATATGCCTAATGTTGTAAAAATTTTGCACTGCGCACAATGACCCTTGCACAATGCCTCTAGAGCTGCGCGCATTGCTACCTCTCGCTTAGAGGGAACGTTGATCAGCGGAACGGCTCTTCTCCGTCTTTGACAACACCTTGTGAAACTTAGCAGACCGATTCGCGCCACGCAACACATGTTGTGCAGCACAGGCCGCTCTGTCCCTGGTTTGACCCAGAGTGCCGATCGGCCCGCCGAAACTACCGCAGGGTCGAGCGCCGATATCGTCGGACACACGGGGCAGCCGACAAGAACATCGCTGCGTGCAAGTAAAAGCAAAAGAACATAGCGCATAGGAAGACAACATGCTGGACCAATCGGGTCAAAATGGAAAGTTTGGAGCCGGCGAGACTCTGGCGATCGCTGTCCAACATACTGAAGAAGGACAGAAGGCTAGCGGACAACGAGGCTCCGGCAAGCAACATGGCCGAAGACTTCTTCCACTACTTCGAGGAGAAGGTGGCTAATGTACGGAAGGCGTACCAAAGGCCGAGCTGCGGACGGCACCACCACCCAGGAGCACGCTGTCCACTCTTAAGCCGTCCACTGAGGAAGAGGTTCGCCTCCTCATCATGGACTCTCCGACGAAATCGTGCACATTAGACACGATTCCGACATTCCTCCTCAAAGAGATACTGGATGGACTACTGCCGTATATCACGGCCATGATAAACGCCTCTCTCAAAGAAGGATGGCTTCCGGAGTCTCAAAAGCATGCCATCGTGACTCCGATCCTAAGGAAGCCAGGGCTGAACCCAGACGATCCTAAAAATTATAGGCCGGTCAGCAACCTGACCTTCATCTCGAAAACAGTGGAAAAGGTTGTCATGGAGTGCGTGGTTAGATTTATCGAAGATGAGAAACTACTGCCACGGCCACAATGAGCCTACAGACGTCGTCATAGCACTGAAACGGCCCTCCTAAAGGTACTATCGGACATTCTCAGAACCACAGACCGAAGACAGGTATCGCTCCTAGGGCTCCTCGACCAGCGCGTGGCTTTTGACTGCGTCGATCACGGGATCCTCCTGCAACGCCTGGAGGAAAGATGCGGTATCAAGGGATGCGCACTAAGCTGGCTCAAATCATTCCTCACCGGCCGCATCTCGATGCTAGAAGTGGCGCTATAGAAGTTTAAGATTACATTAGATTAGACATAGCCTAAGTGCATCAGCGTCAAAGGAGAAATAGCTTTCACTTCGTTATTCCCAAGTTAAATTTTTATAGCGGGTTTATATGCTGCAGAGATGTCCGTGGGTCCATTTTTTAGAACCCAATCCAATCCAACCCTTCAAATCTCCAACCCAACCCATGCCGATAATAGGTTTACTTGACCCAACCCAACCCACTGTAATACATTACAGTTTCTTAAACCATGACTTATTTTCTGACCCAACCCAACCAACTATTAACATGGAAAAGTCTGACCCAACCCAATCCAACCCAGCCCATGGATATGGGTGATATGCTGCTTCCCAACGGAGAAAGATTCAAAAATACGTAGGCCATGTGCTATTTTTCAGTCAGCGAATGAACCACTTCTACGCGATTTCTTCGTGCAAGTTCTTCAGAGCTGCAGTCACCACTGACCCTTCAAAATATCTCATAGAAATATTTTTTTCTGTATCCAACTCTTTATTAGTCAATACATGAAGTCGCTTAACACGTTGAACGCTAGGGACGTCAACTGACGTCCTTATTTTGGTTTCTCAGGGCGCTAGGGACGTCATATGACGTCCTTAGTTCAATGCCAAATATCTTAGCTTATACGGATCTTGGATTCATTTTTCTGCTTCCTCTAGCTACTAGAATGAGTGACCGATCAAGACAAGCAAATTTTATAGAAAATGTATGAATATTTGTCCTATAAACACCTGTTCAAAAACCACAATATACTCATGCTCCGCCGCCTCAATAACGAAGCTCAATTCGCTCCATGCTAATTATAATAGCAGTCTTGGTTCACTTGAGATAGATGCGCCGTCTATTGTTGCAGGTGGACTAAATGACCAATCGGAAGCGCCACATTCTACTGAAGAACGTCGATTGGCCTTCTAAAAGGCCCACCTTCTAAACCCCACGCCTCAGCTTCAATATAAATACCCCAAATAACTTGTATCACCATAGACGTAATGCCGTCAGCGTTTTTGGACCAGATAATTGAGGTCCTTACTAAGGTCCTGGAATTTATATCGGCTATAGCGTCCACTTTGCCACAATAATTGCCATTTTTATTGCTTTGCATTCTTGACCCGTGACATTGATTGTTTTATCCAATCGCCATTGTTGAGATAACTACTAGTTCCTGACAAGGTCTACGTAGCGCGGTTATGGAGCACATTACAGACCACCTGCACTTTTTCGTATGAATTGGTGCATACCTGAGAAAGAGAAAGTCATTCTAGTAACAGGTGGCTCTATAGCCTCTAAACATTTGCATCTGTTTCAAGATATTTTCCTCTGTAGGCGTCTAACGTGATCGGGCCTTGGGAATAATCTAACGGCTGTCACTCACTTCACGCATGATCGCACGCATTTTGTATAGGAACTGGAAAGCCACGGAGGTCGTAGACTCTCGTCAATAGTATCCGCGTCTCAGTTATTTAATAGGCCGCAGTCAACGTGTTAAATGACCTCAAGCTTTAACTTTAAGGCACAAAATCCAAACTTTCCTCCAAATCGTCTGCTTTAACAACACGTTGAGAGTTGGGGACGACAATTGACGTGCTTATTTTGTTACTGCAGGGCGCTAGGGGCGTCATATGACGTCCTTTGTTCAATGCATCGTAAGCCAAGGAGGTCGTATAGAGGCCGCGCCTGGCAAAGAAAATGCGTCGCAGTCAACGTTTAAGCAAGAATTTTATCATATTAAACTAAATCAGCAAAATGGCTAAATAAAATTCACACTGTTACAGTATTTCTTGTCTCTAAGTGCACACTTCAATCACTCTCACATTTGGTAAATCAGAATTCGATCTTGTTTTCTCACAGATTTAATATTCAACACGAACTCAACTCAAAGTACAAACGAGATACAAGGTAAAGCCGAATCATTCGAGGCCAATTCTCGGTAGATAATAATTGTGGTAATATTGGTTTTTTTACTCTTTTCAATGTGTTTTCTGAAAATGCTTTCATTTTGCCTCTAAGCCTATGTTTTCTTTTCTCCCGTTGAACAGTGAGCTGTGCTAACATAACGCTTATAACAAAAGTCCGGCAAACTAAGTTTATTCAGTTGCAATAATAGGCCTATTATTCAAGTATATTATTACCCTGATGCGGGGAGATAATAAGACTTTTCTGTAAACAGAGACTCTTCAGTATGAATACGATGAGCTTCGGCTGGTGTCGTCTTTTTTGTTCTGCCAGCATTTAGTGTCATCTAATGTTTAAATGTTCTATACCAAATGAAAGTATGGTTTCAAAGTATCCGGCTTCTCTTTATTTTCTACTGCTGGGACTCCTGGGTAAGTACGTGCCATCGCTTTTCTCAATAGCATGTCTCTCATTGTCTCTGGTGCGCATTAATTGAGATATGGTTGAAGCCATTGATGTAGCTACGAAGGAGGCCCGGGACCGGAGTAGTGAATTAAGATGAATCCCTTGAAAAAATGAATCCCACCTCATTATTAGGGAGCGCTGAAAATGCAGGACTGGAAAATGAAGGACTATCAAAAAAGCAAGGGGTGAAAATGCAGGACTGGAAAATGACGAACCAAATCGCAGGGGTGAAAATGCAGGACAGGAAAATGACGGACTGCCAATGTTGTAAAGTATTTAAATACTTTCAATACTTACCCTGGTATTTGGGTATTTAAATAATATTTAAATACTACATGAGAACCAAGTATTTATGAAAGTAGTGAAATACTTCAGGACAAGTATTTATTACAACACTGAGGACTGGAAAATGTATTTCGTAATTTCTTTATAAGTGATCTATAAAAAAAAAATTGTTGACGTCTTCTCATCTTGACCCTCCGTCCCTGTTATTAACTGTACTATCACTATCAATGTAGCCTAAATAAGACATGAGTTGTGTATTTGTTGTCACTATTGAATTCCTCAAGTTAGCAAAAACAAGCATTCGTTAATCAAGCGTCTACAAAAAGTGGTTTTACATCTGAAGTTAGCAATGAAAAGGGCAAAAAGAACAAGTAAAGCTAATAACAGTATGTCTTGAAAAACAACAAGTAAAGCTAATAACAGTATAAGTCTTGAAAAAAGTGTAAAGCATCGACATACAGTGTTTTTCAATGTAAAGTTGACAATGAACAAGGCAAAAAATGTTGATCAAATTAAACTACAAGTCTGAAAAGGACCTACTAATTATATAGACGCATAACCATTGTAATTGGGGTCCGACATTTTAAATTACTTCTTTGAAGTAGACCATCATAACAACCCATAATACGTTGAGGAGGTTCAACTGGCAGGTCTCATGACCGTTGACAATCAAACGCGCGTTATCAATCCAACCGTCAGGGAGACATTTGTTTACGGCGACTACTGAGCGACTACTCATTTGGTTTTCTTGTTTGCTGTCGATCATTTGATAATTTTGTCCCTCAGTTTCCAGTCCTGCATTTTCTAGTCCTGCAACTTCCAGTCATTCGTTTTTTCAGTCCTTCATTTTCACCTCTGAGATTTGGTCCTTCATTTTCCAGTCCTGCATTTTCACCCCCTGCGATTTGGTCCTTCATTTTCCAGTCCTGCATTTTCACCCCCTGCGATTTGGTCCTTCATTTTCCAGTCCTGCATTTTCACCCCTGCGATTTGGTCCTTCATTTTCCAGTCCTGCATTTTCATCCCCTGCGATTTGGTCCTTCATTTTCCAGTCCTGCATTTTCACCCCCTGATTTGGTCCGTCATTTTCCAGTCCTGCATTTTCATCCCCTGCGATTTGGTCCTTCATTTTCCAGTCCTGCATTTTCATCCCCTGAGATTTGGTCCTTCATTTTCCAGTCCTGCATTTTCACCCCCTGCGATTTGGTCCTTCATTTTCCAGTCCTGCATTTTCATCCCCTGCGATTTGGTCCTTCATTTTCCAGTCCTGCATTTTCACCCCTGAGATTTGGTCCTTCATTTTCCAGTCCTGCATTTTCACCCCCTGCGATTTGGTCCTTCATTTTCCAGTCCTGCATTTTCATCCCCTGCGATTTGGTCCTTCATTTTCCAGTCCTGCATTTTCACCCCCTGCGATTTGGTCCGTCATTTTCCAGTCCTGCATTTTCACCCCCTGCGATTTGGTCCGTCATTTTCCAGTCATACATTTTCCAGTCCTGCATTATCAGGCGACTCCATTATTACACGTATAATAAAGAATCCCTGTATAGGATTTCTATTGCCAACAATAATTTTAAAAACAGCACATTTGTATACGAAATTTATGCGTTTCCAGATTGTTATGACAATTAGGCGACACATACTTTTGGTTCTAGGACTATTGACCACAGAACGATTGACCATAGGACGATTGACCATAGGACGATTGACCACTGGACGATTGACCACAGCGGACTTTTGACCACTGGACGATTGACCACAGCCGTGAGTATCAGGCTTAGCACGCTGTCTGCTGCATGCATGCATGCACGCATGCAAAAAAAGGTAACCAAATGCTGAAAATGATGAAAAGGACAATAGTGAGTCGATATATATATATATATTATATATAAAAATTTATATATATATACATATATATATATACACACATATATACATATATACATATATACATATATATACATATATATACATACATATATATACATATATATACATACATATATATACATATACATATACACACATATATATACATATATATACATATACATACATATATACATATATATACATATATATACATATACATACATATATACATATATATACATATATACATATATATACATATATATACATATATATACATATATATACATACATATATATACATATATACATATATATACATATATATACATATATATACATATATATATACATATATATTAGGGTGGTCCTCAAAAGCAAAGTTATACTTTTTCAAAGTGCTTTTGCATTTTCCTGTTCCATTTGGGATAAAAACAAATTGGGAAAAATTCCAATCGATTCTAAACATATTTAGTACTGTCACACGACCCCTATATTTACAGTGTGTGAAAAGTCTTGCATCGGCTGCGAAACCGAAGTATTTTAATAAATTTTTGATATTATTATCAGATTTTCTTGAAGAATTGGTGGTTATTATATATTGTTTTGTATCAATTTTAATTCTGCCTCCATTTCTGTATGTGATGTCACTTGATTA
This sequence comes from Metaphire vulgaris, assembly GCA_018105865.1. Classification (NCBI taxonomy): domain Eukaryota; kingdom Metazoa; phylum Annelida; class Clitellata; order Crassiclitellata; family Megascolecidae; genus Metaphire; species Metaphire vulgaris. Next base: position 16,475,017 of record CM030845.1, on the reverse strand, counting down.
TGCACTTTTCCCAGACTTTTATGAGGAAATATGGCCACTGTGTGATTTCTCGAATCTTTACTAAAATGGTCACTCGCGGGAGTTCGCATGATATGGTGCGCGTTCTAACTACTTTAGCGGCTGATTCTTGGTAATCTCGGTGGACACTACTACTGTACATTGTACAGTATGTACACTACTACTACAAGTTCTCAATAGTGTCAAGATCAGGTGACTGAGCCGGCAAATCAATGGACTGAACTCCATGATTCTTCTTCCAACAGGCAACAGTTTTCGCTTTGAGACAGGGTGCATTGCAGTCCTGAAACAAATACTTGCTAGGAAACAGCTGTTTAGCTGATGGCAGCATACATTTCTCTAGAATATCTAGAATGCAAATGTATTTATCTGCAATCACCATCCAGTCAACAATATGAAGTCTTCCAACCCCACTGGCTGCCATGCATCCCCACACCATAACTTTCATTAACACTGACATGTTTAGGCACTCCGGCTTCTATTCTTCATGTGGAAACCTTCTTATAAAAATCTTGCCATGGTTGCATAGACTGCAAAATGTGCTTTAATCACTGAAGAAAACTTTTTCTCATGACTGACACAACACATGTGCAGTATTCTAGACAAGGCCTTACTAATGACTTATATAGTTTTCTCTCAGAAGAAGTTCAGGAAACGTTAGCAGGAGATGTTCTGATCAGGACTCTATTGCCTCTGGTGGCTGACTTCCTGGGCCGACCGCAACGGGGTCGATCTGTCGTACTTTTGGTATCCTTGTGCTTCAGTAGAATGCGCACAACCATGCTTTGATTACAGCCGATCTTTGCTGCAATGTTTCGACTGGAATAACCTTTTTCGCTCAGAACCACAACAAGGACTCGGTCTTCACTAGATAGAAACTGCCTCAACAACGGCAACACCAATACTTGCTACAAGTTGTTGAGTGACATCCATCTCAAGCAGTTTCCCAACGCTCAGAAGAGCCACAGCATCTAGTCGATGACACCGATTCGTATGCCAGTGACACGTCACAGAACTCATTGATTATTATGATTACTTTGCAATAGTCTTGATTACAGTGGCATAAAGTTCAACAGTTTTTGGTTAAATGCCTTTTTGGTACTAAATAATTGGACTACTTTTAAAGGACATTTGTTACTGTATTAGAGTCGCAACTAAATATTGGTATGAACATAGTGGGTACAAGGTCTCATCATTGACAGAAATCCTGTCTGCAGTCGATGAGTACATATATGTAGTTACATAAAGCACAACAAACATAGTCTAATGTTTTGCTGATTCATGGTAATAAAGGGTCAAATATCGGTGAAAACTGGCTGCTATGGGATGTTTTGACATTTGTAGAGCATGCTGTGTAGCACCTATGATAAAGATTAATACACCAGTCAACTCAGCTGGGAAAAGTGTATGCACACTGCAAATTTCAGCCTGATATCTGCTGTTTTTCTCAAGATATTAAACTTCAAAAATCGTAACACTTAACACGTAGCGTCGACTCGTGATTAGCCTCGTATCTTCAAAATATCATATCTCTGAGAGTTTTTGACAAAACTAGCTGAAAATTTCAAGATTTACTCAACTTGAGCTGTACTTCAAGCCCTGCACATTTCTTGCAGATTTGAGATGGTGTGGTGAACAATTGTCTAAATACTGGCTGCATTGTCATGGAATGACCCTGTTTGTAATTTTCAATGTAAGTGTGACAGTGGTTAATAAGGGTCTATGAATGCCAAACTTGGTAGCAATGATTTTTATTAGAAAATGAACAGTTTAAACAAAAAGCACTTCAATAAAATCTACTTTTAAAATTTTGTGTACATTTGAGAACCACCCTAATATATATACATATATATACATATATATACATATATATACATATATATACATACATATATACATATATATATACATATATATACATATATATATATACATATATATATACATATATACATATATATACATATATATACATATATACATATATATATACATATATACATATATATACATATACTGTATATATACAAATGCTATTGTATATGTATATATATACATATATGAATATAAATATATATATAGACAATAGCATTTGGTTTCCTTTTTTGTATGCGTGCATGCATGCATGCAGCAGACAGCGTGCTAAGCCTGATACTCACGGCTGTGGTCAATCGTCCAGTGGTCAAAAGTCCGCTGTGGTCAATCGTCCAGTGGTCATTCGTCCTATGGTCAATCGTCCTATGGTCAATCGTCCTGTGGTCAATAGTCCGCGTACCATACTTTTGTAGTGCATTTCTCCCGGAAAAGATAAATAATAGGTGTTTAACATAAAATGTAACTTTATAAATAGATATATAACATAATAACTGCACAAAACTTCATTACATAATACATATATTATGATAGCTGTTTGTTAGACACACGATGAATATAGAAAGGGAACAAGTAGAGTTTGAAGCTATCTGCGAATCAGAGGAAGCCGATGCAAAAGAGGCGGGGCCTGATTGACAGATAGCTAAGATAGATAAAGTGAGGAAGGAGAGTGATTCGTCACTCTAGCTTCTAGAACGCCAGTAAGCAAGAACTAAATTTTCGAACGGCGGAGCAGAGTCACCGAAGAAATAACGTTAATATCAGAAAGATAGGCCTAAGTGAAGTTTGTGATTGAACCTTTTGAGAAGAGACGATTTGTTAACACCTAGTTTGGAATATTCATATACGATCTGTTTCATTCATTAATATTAAACCTTTAAAAAAACCAGTTGGACGATGTTGTCGGTGAAATAAAAGAAACCCATCGCGAGCCCCCCGAAGAGCGCGAAAGCAAAGACCATCGACCACAAGACATAACACCGCTACCACCATGATGTTGAAAAGAGGAATAGCATCAACCTTTTTCCACATTACACAGATCCTTATATTGTATGTTTTTGATTGTGATACTTTTTGTGCACTTACATGAACGCTATACTCTTATTGCATGTTTAATAACTGTATTTCACTTACGAAGCTTCATCTTTTGTACTTTTGCAAAATTTAATATCTTATGAAATCATTTTATAAATTATACTTTGTATCATTATAGGGGAGCTATAAAACTCAGAGAAAGTTAATATTTTACATATAATAAAGAGATGGGAAGTCTTTATTACACGCATAAAAATGACTTCGGAGATTCATCTTTAAGGGGATTCATTTTAATTCACTATACCGACCCCCTAATCAGGCTGAGATCAGTCGTTGGATTCGCACAAAACGGTTTGATAATTTTTGGGGGAGATGTCGGGTCGGCGATTATCAGCAGAATCGAAACACATAGTTTTTGTTGCAGATGTTGGCCACTCCGTCATAAATCATCATTATTTCCAATCCCCCAGCCAACATTAAAAAAATTGTGGGGGTTAAAACTTTGGGGGGATTCCCTCAAAGAAGGCCTAGAATAAACACTGCTTTAAAGAATGTACCAGAGTTCACCGTCTAACTCTAATACTGTTTGAAATTTCAACACCTAACAGAACTAAATGTAATGTGCCTGTCTTGCGGCCTTATGGGCTTCTGCGAGGGCTGACACTAATAGAGAACTTCGTGCGCAAACATTTAGAAAAATAATATACAGTTGATTACCTCTAGCGTATTTGATGGACTGAAATGCTTTTCACTTATAAGCAACCCTGACGTACTGTATGAGGGCAATGCAACGACTGATCACTGATAATTATGCGAGTAAACTTATAAAGACATACACTACACTACTTTATCAAATATTTTAACATTAGAAAAATTACGTTTCAGTTTCCTGTATCTCGGCGCTGGAAAACGTTGCGCTTAGAAAAGGCCAGAAGTTGACTCAGCAGTGTCAGCTAAATCTGTCATCAAGGTTCCACAGTTGGCATTTCTTCGAAGTGAACAACACTACAGAATACACTCTTGTTAATTCAGATCGTGTAATATTGGATCCACAGAACAAGAAAAGAGCCTCGGTTGAATTCTTCAATTTCTGCACAGTATTAACGATTGACTCTGTTCAATTGAGCGACGCCGGAGTTTATGGCTGCATGGTTATCACTGACAAAAACTTTATAAAACAGAGAGCTGAAGTGATTGTATTCGGTGAGGTTCTATTATCACAATTAGCTGTTAACCCGTCAAAAATGATGGGGAAATTGGCTATTTCCAACCCCGATTTATTGTAAAAGTTCATATTATGACATAAACAATATTTTAAATCTGAAAATGTAAAGTAAATAAGTGATTATTATTTTAAAAATTTTACATGGCCCCAATTAATGGGTGGTCTTGTCCCACCACAGGGGCTGCACCCCAGAACGAACTCTACGACTCCGGTTTGGGCCCAAAATGGGCTTGGTCTCCCACGGTGAATTGTCCCCAGTGGGCCTACGGCCCCTTTAGGGCCACGGCTCCAAAGGGGCTTGGTCTTCCACGGTTGGCTGGGACTTGGCCCCCTGATTCACTTGCCTGTCGGAAAGCTCTTGAACGCTTAACTTGATGTGCTGCTTGTGCACACCGAACAACAGCCTTCTCCAATGTCTCATTTACTTGTCGGAAAGATGTTGAACGCCGAACTTACTGTGCTGCGTCTGCGCGCCGAATAACAGTTTCATGCCTACATTTGTATTGTATGTACGTAACAATCACGCCGCTTCATGAAGCTCCGTCCACTAACATAGCGTGACGCTGTTCACATCTAATAATTAGGACGCTTCGTCAAGCTCCGCCCATTATAACTTTTGGTTGCCTATGGCAATTATTATAGCAGCGCATCGCCCAAGCGAACGCGAAGATGGACTCTCCCGAGAGAGTCCAAGCGCGTCTTACGAAAGTGAGTGGGATGCGTGACGCACAAACATAGGCTACGTAGGGAATTATTATATTAGATAACAGAGTTTGGAGTGGTTCAGTAGGATCTGCCCAGTGTGAGAACCACTATGTTCCTCACATCCATTCATTCATATTATGGCCTTACTGTGTACAAAGATCTTTGCCCTCTTGTCCTCTATAGTAGGTTTATTCGTGTATTCATTTTCTCTGTGTTCTTGTATTTGATTCTACAAAAGCGTCAAAACCTTGCAGTGTACAATGTCATGTATGCATCATTATGTCACTGCATATCTGCCAAAATACTTTGGAATTCGAGTTACTTCGACCTCCAGTAATTGGTCGGACAGCTGAAACCCAAGGAAATTGATAATAGTTTGATAATAAGGCTGTCATATTCGATCTATAACAGCGTCATCGTAGCTTTCAGTCTGCATGCATGCTTTTAGTCTTTTAGACGATTCAGAATTTTTATTACAGCTCGAATCTTATAAAACGAAAATTTTGACGAATGGCCACATATCTGAATAAATAGAATAAATGACTAAGGCTTGATGCGTTTAAAATTTGCATCAATTGTTTTTAGATGACAGTCCTCGAATCTTACGAAAAAATTCATCTGACCTATCATGTGAAATAATATATAATGGAAATTCGGATCCTGTTTTGGAACTTATTCGAGTAGACACTGGAATACGTGTAACATCAGAAAAGGGCCGTTCTTCCAGAGAATTGTTTCGATACAAATTAATTGTGGTTTCAACTCCTGACAATCTCTTGTACTCAAGCACATCCGTCTCTGTATGCCAAGTATACTTTAAAAAAATGCATAGCTTCAAAAAAAGTCTACAAGTTGTAGACAACATTCCAATCTATTATGACAATGTAACTTGCGAACATGGTTCCTTAACCAGTTCGCCTATCACCAGTTCGTATAGTTTTCAACTGGATCAATCTTATCTCACGACAGAAAGAAGTGGTAAATGAAATTTGCAAATATATGCATTGATACTAAAATATTTCAGTTCTACTAACGAAAAATTATCCTAAAACTTCTTGCAATTCATTCAAATAAATGAAATGATTATCAAAATGAAATAAATGTCCGTTAAAGACAATTCATTTTCTGCGCATATAAACTTCTACTATGCAGTAAATACACAGGGCCACAATAGAAATAGATGGCACATTCCATGGCTAGCCAAACAGCTACATGTAAACGGTTAGAACGTGATCCAAAATCCATTTGATTAATATCTAAACAGCGATAATGTTGTTGAAGTAGGAAAACCAGACAAACACAGTCGAAGTAATGTTGGAAAAGGAAAAGTTGTGATATGATATAAAGAAAATTGGAACATAGAAGTCAATAGGTTGAAGTAATTATATCTTGATATACATTTATTTCAGATGGTGATGATGAAGATACGGCGGTCAGAATTGGAGTTGGTGGAATTGTTTCTATCTCCATCTCATTTGTCATTTTCGTGCAAATCACTGTTCTTGTGGTGTTGGCGTTTCGAAAAAAGAAGAGTGAAGGTATTGGTTTGGCAAAGAAATGGTTGCTTAGACAATTAATTTACTGAATAACTGATTATAATAGATTTATTGCGAATTGCTTATAATTGTGCGTAGCACATCATCATCATCATCATCATCATCATCATCATCATCGGCAAGCTCACTAAACATTTCCAAGAATCTCTGTTTTGAGCCGTTTTCCAGGCAGTGAAAAGTCCAACGTTACACGGAGCCAAGTCAGATCGAATTGTTCTGGTCCAGGTAGTTCTTGGGCGACCAACTGGTCTTTTCCACGATTTTGGGGGGCCTTTAATGACTTCCTGTAGGGCTCTCGCAAGGCACTTACAGTACTGTAGGTACATTATAGGAATATAGGTCTTGGTGAAATGATTTAAGATTATATTGTTCTTCTTTATGTGTCTTCCCCTATCATCTATCAGAGGCTTGATAGTCATATTTCTTCAATTATCTCTAACTTCTGCCGCTCTTTTTAGAGTGCCATAGCTCATTTTTCTTTGTATTATTTCCAATGTCCATGTTGCTGCTATTGTATTGCTTTTTCTAGGACTCTGTCGTTTGTTATCTTGTCCATCCAGCTGATTCTCATAATCCTTCTGTAACGCCATAGCTCAAGGCCGTAATCTCTTTTATTCATTTGTGTACATGTTCAGCAATATAAAACGCTATTTTGAAATCTTATTCTCAGATTACGACCTACGCGGCTTTCAAGACACCAACATGGCGAACTCTAGTCAGAGCACTTCGAGTGAAAGAGCTCAAGAGGAAGAAGTGATAGTCATGAGACCAGGATACGAAGAAATGATCGCACGCCAGAACATTAATCAGACTTCAACACAGACCACCTACCTGAGGCTGACTGATGCACAGGGACAATCAGTCGGCGGTACTTCATCTGAGGGTCAATCACTAAGGCGTCCTCCTCCTTACATCAATGTCGATGTTGACGACGAAACTAGGATCAGACAGCGGGGAAATGAAATGGATTCAGATGATATTGGATCTCTGGAACATCGCCTGGTTAACGCCGAAGTATCAATACACGATTCAGACGGACAGGAAGACATCGAGGCAGAGCATCAGACAAGACGTCCGGCTTATACGAATGTCGCTATTGGCCGAAGTAACGTTACCTTCAACTCAGCTTCATCGAATGATAATTTAACAGCGCAGTCTTACGAAAACGTCGAACTGGAAAACGAAGAACACGATGAAAGAAAAGAAAAGGATATGCAACTGGGTAATATGACTAACGTAAAAATAAATACTACAAAGCAATCCTACGAAAACACAGAAATAGGAATAGAAGACAACTCAACAGAAGAATTGAATGAAGACGAAAACAGCAAAGATAAAATAAAAGAAATGAACATGACACAGCCACAGTCATACGAAAACGTAACACTAGGAGGCGATACGATGTAAAAGAGTCGAAGAAAATGGCACGCAGGCGTCATTTTAGTCAAGAAAACTCAAGCTATTAACACGTGACTTATTTTCCGCTGGCCTTCTTGCCACAGCTTAATTAAAATTGACCATGTATCGTATCATGAGGACAAATGCTTATTGATAGTTAAGTTTACAATATGGACATTATCTATTCGCCGTTATTCCAAAATGCTACTCTCGGATACAATGAAGCCTTTAACTCAATCTTATTTTGGTTGCGAGGAACAAAGGAAATAGGCTACACGAGCCATGAGACTACCATAGCACTTATCAAGAAAGCCATTCTGCCGTACGGTTGTTAGACTTTTAAGGATTCGTTGCAATGAGAAGAATATTGCCAAATGTAATCAAGTGTTTAAATTTTAAAGTCTATTTTGTGTCTCGGGACTTTCATAGATTCATTCCATACAGATGAACTAAAGATATGTCTAGAAAACCTTTATATCATTTGCCTAGTCGCATATGAGGCATTGTGATTGTAAAGTTTCGAATTAAAATTCTATTTAAAGTACTGTATGCTGGCAGTATGGAAAACGAATCTATAAATCTGTGATGATAATTTAGAATAACGTTATCTATACATGACAAACCCGATTTCTCGTTTTATTATTCACTGGAAGAGAAGAGCTTGATTTTTATGCTGAGCCTTGGAAGTCAATAAGGGACGGAAGAACAAGGGGCAAAAGTCTTCGTACTTTTCTAGGGATGAAGTAAGATATTAGCATTAGTGATATCAGTCTTGGTAGGCTTTCAATCGGTTCTATCACTTGTGACCTGTATGACATTGACTGAATTGCTGTGTACATTTATTTTTCTTTTTATGGATTATAGTCACTGTAGTCAACCATAAGCTTATAAAAGGCGTTCGTAACATCAAAATAATTTCATATTCGTCTATATTCACGTGAGTATGGTTATTACGTGTACTGATTGCTTATCATAAAGATGAAGTGGAGTGCTTGAATTTGAATTGACTCTTCACATTTGCTGATCTAAGCGATGATTCAGAATCTTAACTAATGACAACTTACAAAAAAATTCATTTCACATGTAAACATTTTACAAAATAGGTTTATTTACATGCTTAGGTCAGACTTGTCCATATATTGGGTTGACTCATGGATTGGATTGGGTCCAGATTTTGAAAAAATTAATGGGTTGGGTTTTATGAGTCAATACTCATAAAACTCGACATAGCTCACAAGCATGATCTGCAGGCACACCTATATGCAGATGATACCCAAGTATATGGGAGTTGTCACTCAGCTCTAACCCAACAACTCCAATCACGAATTACGAACTGTGTCGCAGAAATGACAGAATGGCTAGGCTCAAATCGTCTCCAGCTCAATACTGCGAAGACAGAAATCGTATGGATGGCAACCGGAAGACAGCAGCACCTGCTCCAATCCACTTCGGTCCGGATCAATGGTCACGATATCCATCCAAGCCCCTATGTCAGAAATCTCGGCATCTATATCGATAATACCGCCACGACGAGGCAACACGTGACACGCACTGTCGCCAGCTGCTTTGCAGCACTGCGGTTAATTCGCAGCATACGAAAATATGTATCTCTGAATGCCCTGAAGACTTTGATCAGTGCCTTAGTAATCTCTAAACTTGACTACGGCAATGCCACCTTAGCAGGGCTCCCGAAACACCTCCTCGACAGACTCCAGAGCGTACTTCATGCGGCTGCACGCCTGATCCATCAATCAAGGAAGTATGACCACATCACGCCACTGTTGATCGACCTACACTGGCTCTCGGTCCCCGAGCGAATAACGTATAAGTTGGCAACCCTCGTCTATCGGTGCCTGCACGACATCGGTCCCTCCTATCTCCGGTGCGAACTCCAGAGATCGGCTGACACAGACAGTAGAAGGCGTCTGCGATCTGGCTCCACTGAAGCACTCCTCGTGCCGCGCACACGCCTTGCCACTGCCGGCGACCGTGCCTTCCCGGTTACTGCAGCGAAAGCCTGGAATCGTCTTCCCATTTCTGTCCAAACATCAACTTCTCTTGACATATTTAAGAAGCGACTGAAGACTTGGCTGTTCGAGATCAGCTATTCTGTTAGATCCTGACCTATAGGCCTATTATTCATGTACAATGTAATGTGTTCGAGTAGTCCTTCTAGGACGATTTACCACAAAAATCTTAACTTTCAATAAATAAATAAATAAATAAATACTTGTTAACCACGTTAAATAAATATACCGTACGTTTTCTGTATACTGCTTTGAGCGTAGCCACAGATCCTTATATTGTGGCATATATTGCAGACTGCATGCACCTCATGGCGACATGTAGACCCACGCTAGCCCAGATTCCATCGTTTATTAAGACATCGATTTGATCATTTTTGTAAGCATATATGTAGGTTGTAAAAAGTACAATTGTACTTTCACGTTTACGTCGGACTGGGTCACCAGACATCAATTTCATTTGGGTCTTGTTTCAGAAAACCGAACCATGGACATCTCTGGTTTAGGGTTTAGTGCCTTCACTATTTATTTGGCTTCATTCATCTTCCAAATCCAAATCAAACCCAACACCACAATAGACCAATTAAAATAACAGAAAAGCAAAGTGCCCAACTAATAAACTACAGCCTACTGATATGTAAAAGATTAAACAGGAAAAAAGACAAAACAGGAACTCCAATTAATATAGAAAAAAACTGGTGAAAAGCATACTACAAGAGGCATTTCTGATAACACGAACATATAAGGGGCCGTCCATGAATGACGTCACGCGATTTTGGCAGTTTTTTGACCCGCCCCTGCCCTCGTCACAAAAGTCAGACCTCTAAAAATGACGTCACAACGCGTTAACCCCCTAACCGTCTTTTTAATGTCAAAATTAATGTTTCAATGCACTTATTTCTTGAATGAAGCGGGTATCGCAATCAATTCGTTTGAAAATACTCATTATAATTATTATAGTTGGAGCAAAATTCTGAAACTTTTGATAAGTGTAAAATACGTTCAACATTGCGGTAACATACGTGTATCATTGCGGTATTAATAACAATATTTAGTATTACGTGACGTCACATTTCTGGAAACCCCTCTCCCGTCGTCACACATCGTCACAAGTGTTTGAAACCCCTAAGTGCGTGACGTCATTTATGGACGGTTTCAAGCCAAAAAAGACAAACTACATGTATAGTATCATACAAGTTTACAAGGTTTAAAAGTTATTTGCATAAAGCATAATAGAAACAAATCAGTGAATTGCTCATAATTAGACACAAATTGCAAGAGAAAGAAAAAAATAAAAGATACTAAAAGGGAGCAGGATTCCATCAAATAGGTACCTTGGATGATAGGTAAAAAATTAATTAGTAAATATAAAAGTTAGGAAAGTGCAATAGCAGACAAAAACATCGTTTAAATTTAATAATCAAGGAACTTAGCTAATAAGTAATTTAAATTTAACCAATAAAATATGTTGTTTTAATTTTCTTTTAAAGATGTTTAGATTAATTATGTTACTTAAAAGAGTAGGAAGACTATTCTAAATGCTTATTCACAATAATGGGCAGTTATTTCTGAATTTTGCAATAAAAATTATGCATATAATTTCCTCTTAACAACAAGCAAAACTATATAGAAATTGCTCTTTGAAAATAATATATCAGAAACCACCATTGATCACACAGCAGCAGCTGTCAAAAAACACAGCAAAATCTGAACGATTGAATAATGGATATTTATGCAACAATACAACATAATGGACGTCACCCTATCATGTGCATCTGTAATAATTCGTTGGAACCATAATAACAATACATAGCGACCGTAAAGCACATAATAAACGAAACCAAAATTCTCTGTTATTGTCAATAAGCAACTCATGTTAGAATGTGATTCTATGTGTAACATCTGAGCCAGATCAGAGATAATCAAAGTACGTCTTTGATATCACAACATTGATGTTCATTTTTAATGCAGGGCTCAGTAAACATTTACCGGATCCAGAAGCGGCGATGGAATTTTCGTAAAGCTGATTGGCCATCATTCTATCATTCATCATTCAAGGTTTTGACACCCCTGAATTCTAAGTGATGATGAAGAATCACATGGTTAGACTGGATGCGTTTTGTTATAATCTGGCTTTGTTGAATGGCTGCTACATGCTTTGCCTCTTTTGTATGAATTTGAAAAGTATAATATAGTCTATATCCATAATTAACTCCGTCGGTGACAAGCCGGATGAGAGGAAAGCGGAACCCATTGTCTTTTGACGGAAGCGTCCTTATATAGACACATGATCATGTATCCGAGATTCCATTTTAGTTTTAAGATTTCAATTGACACTCAAAGTAGTGCCTTAGATATTGAATTTGCTATTTTCTGTAGAGCACTAATTCCATTTTATGCAGTGATAACCAAAGTCAACAATATAACAAATTATAACAGATATAAATATAATTATTAATGCAAGTAAAGGACATAAATACATCAATTCATTATAACCATAATAATGTATCGCATGATAATTATTATGCACTATAGTATTTCTTTGGAACTAAAATTAAAGACAATCAATATAAGTCTTCGATGTCTTAACAATGCTGTTTGTTTTAATGATATATATGCAGGAATAGATGAACAATTGTGAAGATGTTAGTTATTCAAATATAGCCTAAGTCTAAATTAATGCAGTTTGGTTACATAAGAAAGTCAATATGAAAGACCTCGATCAACAGCGCTCGCTATCATGGTCGGTCCGCCACATGAGCGTAGCAGTTGACTGCTCGCCGACATAGAGGCCTATATTCTGCATGTGGGCTGATTATAAAAGGTAATATTGTCCTCCTCTGCTTCGATGCTGTAAAGAATTGACAGAGGCTAGACCGGCGATTCATTTGGCTGTCACCATTAGGGAATGACCGGATGTGTATTTTCCATCGGAACACCAGATCAGGTTATTTTTGGTCATTATTTGCTGAGTCCGGATCCGAAACGAATATTACCGCACTGGATTAGAATGACTGCGAGTTTTGAGTTTGCAGGTAGATTACCAGGGGTTGAAAGTAAATTGGATAATCATTTCCTCAGAACTAAAAAAGAGACTCATTAGGAGCTGTCCATTAATTATGTCAACAAAACAGAGGGGAGGGGTTAGAAAAATTTGACAGTTGTTGACAGGGGAGAGGGGGTCAAGAGAAGTTGACGTCAACAATTTCATTTTTTACTACAAATTATAAAAATAGGAAATTTTTCATGGAAAACTATTTATTACAACGGAAAAAGGTCATCATCACTACATTATGACACTTGGTGAACAAAAGAATGAGGGAAAGATAATCACCGCAAAAATAACCTTCTAAACTTTATAAGGGACCCGTCACTGATCTCAGAGGGAGGTCAAAAAATTTTGACAAAATTATATGGGGTCACTGAAAGTTGACAGTTGTTGACAAGAGGGGAGGGGTCAAATATTACCCAAAAATTATTGGCGTAATTAATGGACAGCCCCTTAAGCAATCACACGCCCCACAAGCATAAAGTATCTGGATAAGTCTTAAATCATTATTTCGATTTCAGAATGACAGTTAAACGAAATTTTTACAATTAAATCGTTCAACTAAGAAATTAAAGACCAAAACAAAGATCAAAATCGGGTTCGGTAATTTCGTGACATTAGTATTTGGCGAATCCGGATATTGCCGAATACCACACTATCCGACTGGAGCGAATGTCCGAAGCGGTTGCTGGTCATCCCTTAATGAAGCAATTCTTGTAGCTGGATCTGGTTATTGTTTTGTCCCCTTTCTCTCTGACCTTCGAATAAAAAAGTGTTTAAAAGCAAATGCCATTTGTGGTTCACGTATACAAGCAAAGTGAACACTCCTAGTTTAAAACCTAAATTGCCAAGTTACAGGAATTTGTCATGCCGACTAAATACGATATAATAGCACATAAAATATAATAGGATTATAGACGTAACAGTTTCCTACATATAGGGTAAATGAAATTTGCGGGTGGCTAAAACAATTATCATTTGGTAATATTACTGCTTATAGGTCGCTTCAGCTGAAATTATGAGTTTAAAATTCACATGATTGTGTCAGCTGAATGTTTAGCGCCTGTCCATGTAGGCCTACTTAGTGACACTGTGCAGTAGATTTTCATTAGAAATCAGTTAGTCGCAGTGCTGCTTGTAAATGCCAGAAATAAGATCACGTTATCATACCATCCTGACAACCCAGCCGAACAAAAACAGAATGAGACCCTAACATATTGGTGTCTTTATCTATTAGATTGCATGAAAGATATTGTCATTCCTTACTGCGTCGGCGCCAGACGACGAAAGCGATGATGACGGCGATGATGATGATGATGATGATGAAAACGATAGCAGACAATATGCCCACGATTAAGCCTACATGACCACCTGATGTTGCAGGACCAGTCATCGGTGCTACGGTTGATTCACCTGAAACTAAATACGAAACCAAATTCTAAAACAGAAATAGCTGATCAATACACTAAAAACACGAGTTAAAAGATAATGGCATATTAGGTGACTGTACGCAACACCTATTCTCCTATGGCTGTCAGAAATATTTCGACGGAATACGGACATTTTTCAGAAAATATGCGCCAAAGAAATTCGACCGTCGTAGACTTAAGCCGAATGTTACATCCATTCATTTAGCCTCGACTGTACCTAAGTTGTGTATTCTTCCCTAGGTAGGTCTAGACATTATTATTATTATTATTATTATTATTATTATTATTATTATTATTATTATTATTATTATTATTATTATTATTATTATTATTATTATTATTATTATTATTATTATTATCCAGGACAATTTATATAGCGCTGTACGCATGGTTTAAAATCCAAAATCAAAAGGGCTTTGACACCGCTGACATGTCAATGAAGGTCAGAAGGTGGCGATGTTAAAATCCACTGTGATGATGGAAAGAACTTTGCTGCCGTGAAGAAGTCCGGCGCAAAGTCCTTTAGAAGCGGTCCTTCAAGGAAAACTGCTGCCCCATTGACATGCCAACGAGGAGCGGAAGATGATGTTGAAAGTCCGCGAGTTGGTAGTAGGAGTTTCTCCGTGCGGATATAACCACCGGAAAAGTTCCTGAAGAAGCGGTCTTCCGCAAGAAGATAGTTCCGTCATCGAAATCGGCAAATCCGACGAAGATGGAAAATCCAGCATAGTCCGGAATGACAGCCAACCGCAGACCCGCCGAATTTTCACGCGGCAGCCGATGCGGCTGACTTTGGCGCACACCCGACGGACGGCGACTGACTTGAACTTCCAGGACGACGTGGAAAGGTAGAGGACAGCACGAGACACGTCGGAACCGAAGAGCGAAACGCCATCCTCGCGAAGATTAATGCTCGAGCGAAGCCCGGAACGACCGTCGATCATCGCATGGCGCTATAGCAATAGCCAACATGGCGACGTCCTGCATAAAGCGGTGAGGACCGACTCGAGGCTTCCGAAACGACGCGAAACAGAAGAGGACGGCTGAAACTCCTCAGAAAACCGACGGACTCGAAGAAATCCTCATCTTCGGCGCAAGATTCACACACGGAGCGTCAGAAATTGCGTCGAACGACGACAAAACGTGTCATCAGTGTTGCCAGTGAACATTTTGAAAAAAACCAGATCGTGCCTTTAAAAAAACCAGAAAAAACCAGGTTCGCAAAAAGGTCGAAACGATGATAAAATTCATAAAATTTTGGACAAATCTGAAAATTCTTGGGAAAATTTCGTAGTACGACGTCTCCAAAAAGTCTTGACAAACAAAAAGAGGTCGTCTCGTCATCTTCAAGCAAGGTAAAGAGGTAAACTTTAAGCTTGTACACTTTTTCAGCAAGCAAAAACGAGTTTTTCAACATGCTGAAAACTAAAAACTCCTAATTTTCTCGCTTTCACTGCATAAATTAGGCAATTTTTTTAATTTTCGCAGATTTAAAAAAAACAGATTCCGCCAAAAAATACCAAATAACCAGACGAGGCCCAAAAAACCAGATTGGGTAGAAAAAACCCACACTGGCAACCTTGCGAGGCTTGCGTGTCATGCACAAACGCATGCAAGGCAGCCATAGATAGGCCCATAGAATGCCTGACAATTGGGATCATATGGCCCGCGGGCTGCATTTAGTTGACCCGCGACAGTATCTACGTTTCAAAATGTGTTGCTACATGTCTATGCGTGAATTGATTTGATGTAGAATCTTTTTCGTTTGAAAAATTGGTTTGATGTAGAATCGAAGATCCTGTGTTTTGCTGTTCTATTTTGACCAGCACTCACTTTATGTGAGCAAGAGTTTTCCAAAATCACTCTACTAAAGGCAAAACTGAGATGACGTCTGTCCAAAGGAAATTTACAGGCACATTTGAGAGTGGCTTTGGCTGCGGAATTAAAGTCAGATGTTGCTAAACTAGCGAAAAAATAAACAACGCCATGTCTTCTCAGCTTCCATGTCTACATCGACTGTCATCTAACTTTATTTGCTTTCAATTTTATATTCACCGTAAAAACATTCTGAAATTTAACTCTTTCTATTAGACCAAACTAGAATACGGTTTGTCATAGTTGCCACAATAGGTTTTAATCGATGTAACGATTGAATGGCCTTTCAGGTTTTCGTAATTTTACTTTAGATTTTTTAGAAAGTTTAGATTTTGGAATAATATAGACAAGCAATTTTGCATTTGGCACGCGAGGACATGGGAGACACGTCATTTGGCCCGCCGCCCAAAAAGTATTGACACCTTTGATATAATACTTTGACGCAATATTGGAAAGATTGAACCTAAATACGGATTGGGAATGATAACTCGAAGACCGGAGAAATCGGAAGGAGATCACGACAAGGCTGCCCACTATCACCGCTGCTATTCAACATCTACATTGAGGAACTTATTAGAGAGTCACTAGATAGGAAGAAAGAGCGGAAATAAACATTGGAGGAAAATTGATACAAGCCATACGTTTTGCAGACGATCAAGCGATGCTAGCAGGAAGTAAAAGAGAACTGCAAAGAAGAATGAAGAAAGCTAAATACAACATCAAAAGAATATGGCATGAAAATAAACACCCTAAAAGCATGCACAAATCAAGGTAATAACAAAAAGTAAAAATCCACCTAGATTCACCATAACGGTTGATGGAACAGAACTGGAACATGTGACACAATTCTGCTACCTTCATCATCACCATCATCATAATTACTCTCTGCCAACTCATTAGTGGCAATAGCTAGTCAGAAAACATTTCCAGGCCTTTTTGTCAAATGTTAATTATCCTCCTTCTGCAATTGTCAGTTGTCTTTCTTTAAAATCTTCTTTTATGTTGTCTATCCATTTTGTTCTTGGCCTGCCTCTTCCATTTTTACCTTTCTTGTATGTGTAGAATGCTTTTTTGGGAAGTCTCGAGTCTTCCATCCTGTTTACATGTCCATACCATGTAGGCCCTAAGCCTATTTTTTCTGAGTTTGTCCATGATGGTATTCTTTAATCCAATCCGCTGCCGTATATTTTCATTTCTAAGTTTTTGAAGTCTGTTAACTCCCTCCAAGATTTCTTCTTAGGCAGCTCATTTCTGCAAAGAGTTGTCTTTTTTCATCTTCTCTTTTTATGACCCAGGTTTCAGATCCATATAGTATTTGTGGAATGACAACGGTATTATAGATTTGGACTTTGGTGCTTATTTTAATTTCTTTAGAGTTCCAGATGCGTTTCAGTCTTCCCATTGTTTGTAATACTTTTGCTACTCTCTGTTTGATGTCTTCTTGGTGGCTTCCATTGCCTGTTATTTGTCCTCCTACATATGTAAAGCTTTTGACTTGTTCAATTTCTGTACTTTCTAGAGTTAATCGCATCTTCTTTTCTCCTGTTTTGCTGACCACCCTAGTTTTAGTTTTTGCTGCGTTTATCGTAAGGCCGAATCTTTGGCTCGTGACATTGACTTTGTCTGTCAGTTTTTGTAGATCTTTCCTGAATTCTGCAAGCAAGGTGACATCATCTGCAAACTTTAAATTAGAAATATTTTCTCCATAACACTTTACACCAATGTTTAAGTCTTTGGTTGCTATTTTGTATATGGTCTCAAGAATTATGATAAACAGCATTGGCGAAAGAATACATCCCTGTCTTGTTCCTACTTTTGTCTTTAACCATTCTGTTAGTTCATGTTCCACCCTCACTGCGTTTTCTGCTTTTCTATACACTGTTCGTATTAGGTTTATTAATTTTTCTTCAATTCCGAAATTTCTCATTGCTTGCCACAGTCCATCTTGCCAGACTGAATCAAAAGCTTGCTACCTGGGGAACCCAATAATAGAAAACTGCAGATGCAAGGAGGAGATAAAGAGAAGAATAGCGATGGGAAAACGAGCCTTTTGGACAGAAGATAACTGGTAAGAGGAGGGCTAATCAGGAAACTAAAGAAGAGACTGATAAAGACGTTGATATGGAGTGTCACTTTATATGCCTCAGAAGCATAGACTCTCCAAAAGAAGGACATATAAAAGCTGGAAACATTCGAAATGTGGATGTGGAGAAGAATGAAAATTATCGCGTGGACGGACAAGAAAACAAACGATGAAGTAGGCTACTACAGATGGTGGACGAACAAAGATCGCTAATCAGCACCATGAAAAAATACAGGAACTGGATTGGAAATGTACTAAGAGGAGAATCATTACTCAGAACAGTAATTGAGGGAAGAATTCATTCATTCATTCATTCGTGGACAATTTCTATAGCGCTGTAACAAGGCTGCGGCCCACAACAAAAGCGCTTTAACATCTCAACTATACTCCAACCCAAACAAAGAATATCAGGAAGAAAGACAAAAGAACAATATATTCGATTACGGAACAGTCACGCACAATGGAGGACGTCATTCCAAGTTCATTTACAACTCTACCAATGAAGTTAAAGAGACAGATTCGTCATAATTTCAAAACAGAAAGACACTGCGACCACGTTATACGTTTTCTATGCTTCTATGCGTTATCGCATTGAACCGAAATGTTTGTAGGAAGTCCACAGGCCTATCATGACTTACTGTAGTTACGATATCTTCAGCGGCAGAGGACAGAACTATCATTAATGTCAGCAGGCCTATTCATGATTTTGGCAATGTAGTAATGTTCAAACAGTTTATGACTGAGGAAGGCAGCTCTTGAATTGCACAGAATAATATCAGATGAATCGCTGCTGCTGCTGCTACAAAGTCCATTTGTGTATGCCTGGTCCTCGTTTCTTCGATGCGGATTAATTTATTCACGAGAATGTGTTATCGGAGCCTTGCCAGATATCTTTGCTGTGAAAGAAAACTACATGTTCTGGCCGGAAGCAACGTTAACTTAACGCTGCGGACATTGTCCTGATGCCAACTATTACTTTGCTTTGTTATTTAAAACCGCGGATGATTAATTACTCCATTTCATCAGTTTAATCGCTTGAGAAATTCACATAATTTCGCGTCGTTGCCTGCTGGGATCGATTTCGAATGCCATCGAACGATATTCTAGCCAGGGCCGGTTTAACCACTGGGCGATCTACAGTAAGCGGCGTCTAGAGCGGCAAAATTCTGTGGGGCGGCAACGAAAGAAATGCAACAAAATAAATATTAACAAATTCCTCCCTTTAGTAATAAATGGATTGAATCAGTGGTTTTCAGGTCCGTTTGGTGCACAAGCAGAAAAAGGTCATCATCACTTTTTTACGCCCTTCATGTACATTTTTCTACATTTTTAAAAACTTTATAACTGTTTGAGAACATTTTAAACTGATTGGCGGGGGTGGGGGTGCAGTGCGACAAGTTCGCCTAAGGCGCCAAATACTCTGGTGCAGGCGCTGATTCTAGCACATTGGTTCTTGGATGTATTTTCTAATTATGTATCTCTTGTTAATGCTAAGAAGTCCTTGGTTCTGCTTTATTGAAACTTCGAACATCGCCACGCTGCAGCGCAACTAGGCCTATCGATCGCAAATGAATGCTTCGTTTTTATCATTTGAGAAGTAGGTTTGTGTTTGTCTTCGCCTATTTCTCCTATTTCATTGCTGTAGATTCATCCGCTGGCTGAATACTCGACCACGCAGGCGCTACTCGAGGGGACAGGAAACCCACTTGGCCCGCAGCTCTGCTTAAAATGGGGCCTCGAAATAATGGACATATAGGCATGTAAATAATTTCTTTGTAAATCTTTGTAATTCTCTTAAGGCTAACTCCGCCATAGCCGGTGGCAAGCCCTGGTTGAGAAAGGAGGAGCTAAACACACCTACAAGCACACATAGACGTCCATCGTCTTTTATACGGACGCGTCTATAAACAAACACAACACACACACTTAAGGCTCTAGATTCATATTAAGAGTTGGGATACTGAGGGATCTAAGATTTGCAAATGGCTCGGGCCTCCACTGATCTGTGAAATGGCTTGTCACAACGTCGAACTATTTCAACTTGTGCGGGTTGGCAGCAGAGGCGTAGCGAGGGTATCCGGCACCCGGGGGCAAAGTGCACCGTTGGCGCCCCCAACACTGCTGACGAGCAAAAAAGGTAATCACATCATTCTCTCGCTGCCCCTCCCCTCAACTCTCTATGGCACCTCTCTCCTTATACTCCTGACGAGCAAAAAGGTCGCCGCGCTTCTTTCTTCTTTCTTATTATATTATGCATTTGATTGTTTAGCTTACCCCAAAAACCCGATTTTGGCGCCCCCTCACCTCGGCGCCGGGGCATATGCCCACACCTACCCCCTTCGCTACGCCTCTGGTTCGCAGCACCCTCTTGAAGATCCACCGTGTAGTTCTATGACTGTGTGAGCGAGACTATGAAAATTGTCGCTAGTTGTTCAGCATATTTAATTGCATGATAAATCTGCGATATCGGAAGTGGACTGCTGTGAATCTATCCGAGATTTCTCTTAGGATGTCTTCATTCCATGACTTCTAAGACTTAGGACAAAAACGTACACTTACTTTAAGGTTTCCTCATAATGTTTATTGGGAAACTGATTTTTATCTGCAATGTGTAAACGTATTTCGTTCCAACACTTTATTCACCCACACACAGTCACACACGTTTACTCCTAACGAATTAACGCAAGGAGTGGGGTATGAGGTCACGAGCCAAATGACCTGCGTTGTAGGCGTTAGAGTTAAGGGAGCTGTGACAATAATTGTGAGAATGGTTAAAAATTGTCAATGACAGTCAGCATGGATTTTCAAAGAGACGGTCATGCCTGACCAACATGTTAGACTGTATGGAGGAGATTTATGATGACCTAGATGAGGGCAAGGCAGTCGATATAATATACTTAGATTTTGATAAAGCTTTTGATAAAGTATCTAAACGAGACTGAATGGAGTATTGAAACAGGTAGTTCATATTATTATTTGTTTACCTTAGAAATCATGCATTAGAAATCTTAACATTTCAAATCTTACATTACATACCTGTACAGTCATGCTGAATTTTAATGGTACATGATGAATTGGATGTTAAGGACAAGCAACTGTAGGGTGACGAATAAGAACTTCCTTGATCGATTTGGATTGTCAGGTAAGACTGAACATCGGCTGAAAAAGTGGAGGTTGCACCCAACATCTTTTCCCCTTCATGTTTCCACTCGATGGTGGGACTAATTTTTCCAGAAAATTTCACATTACAGGTCAAGGTAACGTTTTCCATGTCGTCCAAATCACATGACGCGTTAATGGACGAATGACACTTAGGGGGCCCTATAAATAGCCAGACAATTGTAGTTCATTAGCTTCCATAATGAGACACAATATTAATCAAAATATCATATTGAGACGTTAAATCTCAGCAAATATGAGATTTCCAATGGAACTTTGTAAATAATCTTTTTTGAAAAAGAGGCGAGAATGGTAAAATTATTATAATTCAATCAATTGAAGTATTTGAGACTTCGTCCATAGTTGTAGTTAATGCCATTGTTAATGGAAAGCCAAATATGTTTTATTAACAAATAAGTTTTATTAAAGGATTTGCTTCATTACTTATCCGTGTATAAAGTTCATCCAATTTTTCAGTTTAAACGTGAGAACCATTCGAAATACTAGAAAAGTGTACTTACCGACAGCTGTTAGCAGAGAGTCCACCTGCTGTCCATGACCTGATCTGTCGATGCAGCGGAATGTCCCCGAGTCTCTCATTTCCGCTCTTTTAATAATGAGTTTATTGATCCCAGCTTCTACTTCCTTTCTAACCTCATACCGAGTATCATAGTCATTGACCAGTTGGTCATCTAGATACACATCAACTGGTAAAGTGTTTTCCATTGGAATGCGTTGCCATCTGATTGCTTCATCCTTATAATAGGTTTTGCAGGTCAATTGAAAGATGTCTCCCTCTTGAACTTCGGCAAATTTCGGCGTTAATTGTAGCTCTGTGTTTTCTAAAATGCAATAAACTGAACTGAAATAGTAATTGTTTAAACAGACTGAATAACAAATCTAAATTCATTTATTTGTATTTGAAGCGTCCATATGATTTTTTTAAAATGATTGTAGCCACACTTGGGCCTATATTCATTACAAAATACAAACTGTTTGCATGTGCTCTGATGTCTCCTGCATGGGATACGACTGAGCGATCTCAACATTAAGTATAATATTAGGGATAGGGCTAAATATAGTCACGGTCAATATGTTCTGTGACATTGGCAGTAGGTAATGACAATTTTTGGTCTCTGGATGGCCGCCTCCTCGCGGCGAGATCCAGGCAACGTCCAATTGGGGCTCGTGAAACTCCGGGTTGTTGAGTGCCTGAGAGGACGTGAGCCTCGTTTGACGGCTGAGATCCACCAGGAACCGGGAAACAAGACCAAACCCAGGACACGGGACAGCAGCCGTGTCTTGCTACTCACGGCAGAGGTGCACAACCGATTGTCCTCAACGGCGTGGAACGCATCAGTGCAGGGTATCCCTATGTACAACAAAGAGTACATATAGCCTGCATTGCTGCGCTTTCCGTCTTCCCCGACCCGATGAGGTCATCGCTCCACGCCTATTCTGAAAATGGCTATCGCATTATACACCAGGGTTCAACTCCTCAAACACCTATTGCCGTTCCAACCTCCCATGCACACGTAAAAGCGAGGATATGACAATCGCCGCCCAAAGCCCACATCGGGACGGTGGCGCGTCGATACAGGTAAGAAGGAAAGGATCACAGATCAATTTACGAAGTGACATCAAACTGGCTACATGGAGTGTCATGACATTGGCAGGTGTTGGATATCAGGTTGCGCTATAGTGAGAGAACTGCATGGCACGTTTCGACATCCGCCTCGCCGCCGGAATATCAGAAGCAAAGACATCAGGAAATGGCCACCGAAAGGGTCGAGGCTGCCCTGATTCTCCACTCAGATGCAGGCGACCAGCGCAAGTATGGCGTCGCACTTGTTGTGCGTCCTCCCGTCAATCATTCTCCGGTGGAATGTCACGCCATATTGGACAGATAGCTTCTAGCTCAATTCTCCAATAACCCAGGCCCTCCGAGAGGGGAGCAGGGGGGGGGCAACTGCACAGGGGCCCGGCGGTCTGGAGGGGGCCGGGCCGATGATGAATATGTATAATTAACAATAAAATGAATAATAACACTAAAAGAATGGTTTAAATGTCAGTTCAGCAGAGGGGCCCGGCGAGCACAAGGGGGCCCGGGACACAGTGCTAAATAAATGGCCGACAAGCAAAAAAAGGTCGTCAAGAAATTATTACTTCTCAAGGGCCCGTCGGCTATCCTGCACAGGGGCCCGGAATTTCTCTCGGAGGGCCTGCAATAACCACACGACTACAAGCATGACTGCTCTGGTGCGACAGTATGAGTAAACGGAAAGCCTTCTCGTCGTTTTTCACCCCACTTCCGGGGTCAGACAACTTAAGGCTGCATTCTTTGCTCCTACACTGTTCTGGGCAACAATGAACTGGATAATTGAACATATGACGATCAAACCTCGGGTAGAAGATAGGTACTTCTATCTACAGTGTACAATGATCTAGTGTATGCCGGCAAAACTACCCTCCTCAATCCCTCCGCATCTGACGCTCCCGCATCAGGTCCCTCTTTATGTGTTGGAAATGGGGCACTGTTCCCGGGGCCCCGCGCGCTCCAGCCTTTTATGTTTTGACATTTTTTGCGTTTTATCAACTTCCGGAAAGTAAATTAATTGAAAGATCAAGTTCCAAAAAACGTGATGACTTTTTGGCTCGTCAAATTTTTCGAGCATCAGAACAAACTTTTGTCGCCCATCCGGAACCCCCCACATATCGTGAGACCCTAGGCCCGTGCCTATCTTGCCTATGCCTTAAAACGACCCTAGATCCAACCTATCCGGGGCCTCGCAGGCCGCCAGGTGCCAGGGGCCTCACACTGGCTAAAAAAGACGGGCCTGCCTCGCATGTCTCTCCAGTTTTGGTGAGTCATCCGCTGCACTCGGCCTCCATATCTCCTGGAATAAGACGAAACTACGGGGTCTTGGTTCTGGCGTGCAGCCTCCCACACTATCGATTGATGGAAACTCCTTGGAGGCTGTAACGATGTAACACGCCGTCTAACAACAACGAAACATCGCAACCCCACGAAACAGAACTATAATAAGACAACGATTTTCTTCAATAATTCCGAACAAAGGAACAACGTATACGTCTTCTCTCACGACAGGCATTGAAACAAGACAGGAAGATCTAAGGAAATTGTTTCAGTGGTCTGTGGACTGGCAGATGCTTTTCAATATTGGTAAATGTTCTGTAATGCACTTTGGGAAATCTAATAATGGTAATGAATATTCTTTAGGGGGGAAGGTTCTAACCACAACAGAAAAAGAAAGAGACTTGGGGTAATCATCCATAGAAGTATGAATCCATCTCAAAAATGTATGGAAGCAGCAAAAAAGGGAAACCAAATGTTGGGAATGATGATAAGAACAATAGTGAGTCGAGACAAAGAGATATTCGTAAAACTTTATAAGTCATTAGTAAGGCCTCATCTAGAATACTGTGTTCAGGCATGGAATCTAGTGGCGTAGCCAGGGGGTTTTAAGGCTTAAAGCCTTAAACCCCTTTGACTGCCGACGAAAATTTTTTACATGTTTTCCATACAGTTTTCATTTTCGGACGCGATTTTTTGGTCAAACCCCCTTGGCTGGCTGCCGATTGAAAATTTTTCTAAGTGCTATAAAAAATTGAAAAAAATAGAAAGAATACGAAAGTGACGACCTTTTTTGCTTGTCGGCTCCTAAAAAAGAAAAATAAGAACAATTTTGCAAAGTTTGGTCACGATCGTAACCAAAACCCCTTTTCCGAAAATCCTGGCTACGCCACTGATGCAATCCATTCTTAAAGAAAGATATAGAGCTTTTAGAAAAAGTGCAAAGACGAGCAACGAAGATGGTTAATGGATGCCATAATTTAAGCTACGAAAAGACTTCAATATTGTGGAATGACAACATTAGAAAAGAGAAGGGAGAGGGAGATTTGATAGAAACATATAAAATAATAACTGGAAAAGTAAATGTGCCATACGATCGATTCTTTACACTGGCACACTCAGTGGCGTATTTAGAATTTTGGTAAGAGGGGCCAGCCCATGGTGAACGCTTCGCGCGAGCCTATAATGGGGGTCTGGGGGCTACGCCTCCAGTGTGTTCCAGGGGCAAAGCCCCTGGTGGGGGTAAGAGGGGCTTCGCCCCCCTGAAGCTGGCGACATTTTAAGATTTTCCAGATTAATTTTTTCTGAAAATATGCATGATTATGTTCTTTTCATCAACATGGGCAAGCCACCTTTATTGGAGAAAAAATGGACTTCTGTGGGCTGTGACTAAGCCCTGTATGCACATTAGGCTGAAAATGTAAGCGTTTTAGACTCAAAATCTAATGTTGTCTGGCGAAATCGCTTTGAAGGTGGACCAGACGACATTTTAAAAATATCATGAACACTAAGCTAGTAAGTTCTTGGAGTAATGATTACTCCAAGAGTAAGTTACGCAAGATCATAGATGTGACGTCACACTGCTTAATAAATAAGTAAATCTAACAGTGTTCTGTTTTCTATCAGTAATGCATGACTTGACTCCTACGTGTTGTAACTGTTGTTTAACCCCTTGAATTCCCGTTGAATTTAACTCATAGAATAATTCTTATAAGTCCCAACGCTGGAGTGACAAGATTATAAAATTAAGATTATGGTTTAATTAGTAGACCAGAGGCATAAACTTGAATTAACTTTCTGTACGCAGGGGCGTCTTTACATGTAAAAATTCGGGCATAGTGCCCGGGGCCCCGCGCATCTTAGGGACCCCGCGCCGCGCGCAAACTACTTTTTTAACGTAGGATTACCTTTTTTGCTTGTCAACATTCAAAAATGTTGGAGATTACCTTTTTTGCTTGTCAACGTTGATCTTCACGTCTAGGGCCCGCAGGCCGCCAGGTGCCCGGGGCCCCGCACTGGTTAAAGACGGTCCTGTCTGTACGTACGTGGGACAACTACAGCACTTGATTGGCCAGAATGGATGGGTCAGGACAGGCTAGGCCAAGACCAAAGGGGGGCCATGGCCCAAATGGCCCAATGGTAAATACGCCACTGGGCACACTATAGCAGCACAAGAGGCCACAAATGCCAAATGTTTAAGCAGAGGATTGGTCCAAGAAAGACAATTTTTTAGTGCAAGGGTTGTGGACAAATGGAACAGTTTGGACGAGGTGGGAGTGACAGTTGAAACAGTAAACGATTTAAAGGCTATCTCGGAAAACTATGTTATTGAATGCGGAAAGTTACTACAGTGGTTTTCACTCCGGCTTACTTGCCCTCCTAGACCGCTTTAAATCACATTATTATTATTATTATTATTATTATTATTATTATTATTATTATTATTATTATTCCATAGCCCATATCTAACCTTTCATACCTTTCAAAGATACTTGAAAGGACGGTTGCGGCTCAGCTCAGACAGTATCTAGAGGAACCTCAGTACCTACCGGAAGAACAATCCTCATATCGCCCCTATCATTCTACGGAAACGGCGCTACTTAACATCCTGTCTGAAGTTTTTGATGCGGCTGATCAAGGTCAGGTAACTGCATTAGTACTTTTGGATCTCTCTTCTGCATTCGACTGTGTTGACCATGACATTCTACTTAAAAGACTTCAGTGTCACTATGGAATTGGCGGTTCTGCTTTACGCTGGATTACTTCTTATCTTTCAGATAAAGTGGTACAAGTGTTTTACGAAGGTGAACTGTCTAGCCCAAAGCCGATGTTCATTGGCGTCCCGCAGGGTTCCATTCTCGGGCCACTGTTTTTTTATCCTGTTTATTAGTAAGCTTCGGGAAGTCATTTGCAAATATCACCTTCGTTTCCACTTCTATGCTGATGATACTCAGCTTTATCGCAGTTGTAGTCCTGCCGACTTGCCGGAGGTGCTACAGATACTTGCGAGCTGTATTCAGGAAATTGATTCCTGGCTGAGAAGCAGCCGGCTAAAGCTTAATCCGGGAAAAACAGAATTCATTATACTCGGTAATCGTAAGCAAACGGCCAAGGCAGACTCAGTAGCTCTAAACTTTGAAAATAATGTTATTAAAAGATCCGAGCAAGTGAAAGATCTTGGAGTCATCCTTGATGAAAATCTTACAATGTCGAACCACATTAGTAAAATAGTGTCAGGATGTTTCTACCAGCTTCGACAATTACGGGTAGTGATCGACTCTCTGTCGCAGGAATCAGTGCAAGTCTTGTTCCATGCTTTCATAGCATTTCGCCTCGATTACTGCAATAGCCTACTTGCATGTACGGCTAAAAATCAACTATATAGACTCCAACTTGTTCAGAATGCCGCGGCACGACCAATGTTCCCTCTAACGATTGCTGGCTCGTGTGCAAAATCAAAAACTCGTGGGCCGAGTTTTACAACAAAAATGTTGCGTGTGTGTGCAAAATTTTGAAACCCACACAAAATAGAGTGATGGTCTCAATATATGTTAAAATCGTTCAGGTTAAGGAAAGTGATTATATTAATTGAGGCTGGTCGTTGAGGCTGGTCGCTTATGAATAATAATAGATGTGGGAGGACTTGGGAGCCTGTCATCAACCTATCGGAACGTTACTGCGACGTCGATTGACAGCCAGAGGGCGCTAAAGAAAATATAAATACGTTGGGGGGTTCCAGAAAGGCAGAGGAAGAGGAAATCTTACAGCAGACGGTTTATGGACACCTCTCGTGGGGATTTCGTTTACGAAGAAACTGGATTCGTGGCGTGAATGATGATTATGACACATCTGTCATAGAAAACGATAAAACTATAGTGTAGAAAAATTCAGTAATGAGGGATAGGCCTAATCGTGAAGTCAACGAACTATCTTTCGAGACGATTATATCGGGACGTTAAAGAAGAAGCAGAGGAGGATCGTCGAAGACATTCAACGGCAGCTCTGACGACATGGACATTTGTGCATAGACGCAGGGAAGTAAGAAGAATTCCGTTCGAAACTACTCAACAAATCTTCACGGTCAACACCGAGAGTCGAGAAAGAACGATGGAAAAGAGATCATCCTTAGATCACAAAGATGGGGAGGGAAGTGATAAGTTTTCTTGTTAATTGACCAGCCTCTAGGTAGACTAATAATAGAATAGTAATTTAAGTAACTGATATATATTGCTGAGAACTTGTTGATCTAATATTCATGTTATTAGGTGGAAGACAGATGACATTTAATAATATTTGAAATACCACCACTGTGTTGCTTTACATTATTTCTCGGTTGAACTAACTCATAACTCATCTTGATATAGCTTACCTATGCGCATCGATTATAATGTCGAGGACAGGATAGGTAAATCCATCTATGACCGTGACAGCGTGTGTGTGCAAAATTTTGAAACCCACACAAAATAGAGTTAGAAATATTCTAATTTACTTTTCGTCTTATTTTGTCTGTTTTCATTGTAAAAGCATTGTCCAAGTTGTAAGCCTAGCTTTATTAAAACTGGAGCTAGGCTACCATAGGGAAATGGCCAGTTGGTCACCACCGTCTGACTGCGCAATAGGGTTTAATAGGCCTATAAATTATGCCATATAGGCCTAGGCCTCTACACAGTAAAGTAACAGTAGCGTCTTTGCACGTTAATCAAAATTAAACGAAATTAGCTGAAATTATATAAGTAAGTCGGTTTTCTAATTTTGAAGTGCCAAAATAGGCTAACGATTGAATGAATGCTTATCCTAATTCTAGCGCTTTGAAAACATGTCTTTCTGTCAGATCGTTAAATTTGAATAAGAATTTTTTAAAATTGCTCTAGCTCATTATATTTCAATTTCTCTCGTTTAATAAGTTAGCTTTTATACCATGCACGATTTTACTGTAAAAATTTCATTGCGCATCTAGGTCGCGATACTTTCCATTACAATGATGATGATGATGATGATGATGATGATGATGATGATGATGATGATGATGAGAATTTTATGCTAAATTTCGTGTCTCGGAACTTCTCATTAAAGCAAATCATCCATTTCCTGTCGTTATTGTTCGTCTTGCCGCTCAGTTCAGAGCATTGAAAACAAAAGTTTCAAAATAATTTGGAATAAATGAGAAAACAAGATTACTTGCTCATAGATTATTCAATATTTTCCTATTTACAATTCTTACAACACGTCAACATTGCGCATCAATCACTCGCTGTTATCGTCCGTTTAAAGACGTTTGATTGTCTGATGACAGTATTACAGTAAACCAATCTGATTTACCAACTTACACCGGCGTGCCGTTGATTAATTTAGTAACGGTGGGCACAGATGTACTACAACCGGTGTATATCCATTCAGACTCTGCTGCTGATGTTGAGCCTACCATAAGGTTCAGTCTTAAGGAGTACCTGAAGCTGTATTTCAGTAATGTTTGATAATTAATCAAATCAATTGCAAGGTTCAAGTTAGTATTAGAAATTTTCGCCCAGTTGTATACATGTGCGTGAAGTTACAACCGGCATCGACGTTTCGACAGACACCCCCATCAACCAACTCCACTTGAGTTCAAATGTATATTTTGCATCATGATTGCCGCCTATGATAACGAGATAACATCACCTCACGCTAAGAAACAGAGCGAAAAGACCTTGGTTAACTACAGTGTAGGCCTAATTGACGAAAGTGGTAGGACTGCGCTTAAAGTTACCGTAGATTCTGCGACGGCGCTGCTTGATTGCTTGCATTACCTTTTATTTTAGTAGTCAATAACGCAATTTTCCCATATTGCCTTCCCCTGCGCTAGGGCAAAATTCCGTGCGCTACGAGCCTAGAAATCTGTGCGCCAGCGCACGGTAGCGCATCTCAGAGGGGACATTGGGCACGACTCATCACGAGTACCTCAAGGCGGCAACACTTCACACCAGTGCTGCAACAACTCCACTGGCGCCGATACATAAGCGAATATCGTTCAAGCTGCTTTCGCTAGTCGACAGATGTCAAAGAAAAGAAGCTCCGCAGTATCTTATTCGAGACTGTAAACTGCTATCTGATACAGCTCTCACTCGAACGATGGTCACACGTTCCAATTCCACCAGGACATTATCCGTGCCACGCACTCGTACCAGAATTGTAGAGCGTGCGTTCAGGGTGATTGGTCCATCACTCTGTAATCAGCTTCCGCCTCCTCTCAGAGATGAAATTTTCATCCGTGACACTTTTCTCGCTCGTCTTAAAACATATATGTTTGGCCTGGCAACCGAGGCGCATTTGTAATAATTGCGCCTAGCAAATGAACTTTATGTATGTATGTATGTATCTGTTTGTACATACCAGTGACGTTGAGTTTAGCGTCTATCTGTTCTCCTTCTCCTTGGTCGTCTCTGCATCTGAAAGTGCCGGCATCTTCAAACTGAATGTTGTTAATAACGAGGTTGTAGGCGCCTGTGTTACTGTCCACTTGTACCTGAAATCGTCCAACGTATCTATTGACTATGGCGTTGTGTAAATAGACATCATTTGAAAACGTAGATCCAAGTGGAATATGCTGCCAAAGGAGGGGAGTCGATAGATTAGTTGAACAATTCAGTTGAGTGCTACTCCCGTTTGTGGCGACTGTATCGCTAGGAACAACCACAAGAGTGGAATTCACGAAATCTAAAAAACATCAGAGCTTTGCAATTGCATTAGTATGCATTGTTATAAACAATTGCAACGATGACAGCCAACAAGAGGATATAAAATCAAGAATATCGAAATGACTCCAAACAATTGGAAGGAAGGAAAAACGCTGTAGGAAAAAGCGACTTAACAATTGGAACCAAAATGAAAATATACACCACAACAAAATATACGTCACAACAATTGTTCCTCAAATACAATACAGATTTAGCGCATTTGCTGCACCGCGAACTTGCGCTTTATAAATGTTCGTAATAATAATAACAGATCAGAAATATGAATTCTAAAGAGCGGATGAAGAATCTAATGCTGGCAGATAATTAGTGCTGTTTGAGACTAAAACTTGGTATGAGTGGATTGTAAAAGATAAGACCTGGATATATCAGATAACGAATCGGTATAAGGGGCTGTCCATTAATTACGTCAACAATTTAGGAAGAGGGGGTTTGAAAAAGTTTGGCAGTTGTTGACGGGGAGATCAAGAGAAGTTGACGTCAACAATTTCACTTTTTACAAATACAGTAATCAAAAAATAGGAAATTTCATGGAATACTACTTATTACAATGGAAAAAGCATGGAAAAAGGTCATCACCACCACATTTTGACACTCGATGAGCAAAACAGAGGAAAATGGTCATCACCGCACAAAATAATAGCCTTGTTATGGGGACCTGTCATTGATCTTGGGGGAGTCAAAAGTTTTTGACGTAATTATGGGGGGTAACTGAAAGTTGACAGTTGTTGACAAGGGGGAGGGGTCAAAAATTGCCCAAAATTTTTTTGACATAATCAATGGACAGCCCCTAAGATAAAACATAGTAGGAATGATCAGAAGAAGATTATCTTGGTTTGTCGTGGGTGAAGAATTGAAAAAAATAACCGATGTGGCGCCATGCAAAGCTCTAGGCTTACACACAAAGATACGGGGAAATAGGAGAAACCGAAGACCGAATAAACGGTGGATTGACAAGTTGACAACATCAAAGAAGACCTCGAGCTCAGACAAGTAAACATCGCAGAAGCTGAAAGACGAACCAAAGAAAGAAACCATTGGAAACATTTCCTGTCTATCTATAGCCGCAATTGGCTGGCAGAGATCCTACGTGATGATGATGATGATGATGATGACTACTACTACTACGACGACGATGATGATTATGATGCTGATGACAATGCTGCTGATGATTGTAACATAAGTAATCCTATAATTAGACAGCAAAACGATGATAATATAATTGTTAGTTATAAGTTTGCATAATTATATCGCTTAAAATTTGCGTTCAATATGGTTAAGGAAATAGAATAAGGTTCCTATACAAGTTATCAGGTGCATATGCATTTCGCTTGCATTTTTCACTTTCCCCACTGGTTAACACAGACTGTGAACTCTACACTCTGAATTCTTAGCATTGAGGTTACGTATGAAAAATATTCTCACCAGCGGTGACTTTAGGCTACAACGCAGGGCTGTTGACATACATTCCTTAGCATTGAACAGTCAAAATTCCTCATACATATACGTGATAAAATGTTTAGCAAAGAGCTGTACCGATTGCACATTTTGCCGATTGTTCCGATTACCGATTGTTCCGATTGTTAGACAACCGATTGTTTTGCCGATACCGATTATCTGTCGAATTCTCCAAATCAGGCGTTTTTAATGGTCATGCAATCAAATTTGCCATAAAAGTGTAGCGTAAATGCACATGCCCTCCGTATGCAGGTTCAATTCGAGGTTTGCCAAGAGATTCAATGCATAATGTGTGCTTGATCATTAATGAATAATGATTTTGCTATCAATACTTATTATGTCAATTTTTAAATTTCTATGTTCACATTGTAATTTATAACCGATTGTTCCAATTATCCTAATAATCGGCCAGAAAACAAGTGTTACCGATTAATCGGTATCGGCACCGGACTGGCACCCGATTACCGATTGTTCCGATTGTCCTAATAATCGGTCCGATTGTGAATATTGCCGATTAATCGGTACAGCTCTAGTTTAGCATAACTGCCACTCTATCATAAACTATCTAGTGACCCAGTCACATACATGAATACAAAACTTACAAATGAATCCAAAACTTGCCTGTACTCGTTGGCCCTACAACCGAGTAGAACAGTGGTTACTACTGCTACTACTACTACTACTACTACTACTACTACTACTACTACTACTACTACTACTACTACTACTACTACTACTACTACTACTACTACTACTACTATTTACTTACTACTACTACTACTACTACTACTACTACTACTATTTACTTACTACTACTACTACTTACTTACTACTACTACTACTACTACTACCAATAAAAAATAATGACAACAACAATAATAATAATAACAATAACAATAACAATAATAACAATAACTCTTCCCGACGATGTCACCACGGCTAATACTCCTGAGCACTTCATCAAGAGCTTAAAAACGCATCTGTTTGGGTTGGGGTATAGTTGAGATGTGAAAGCGCTTTTGTTGTGGGCCTCAGCCTTGTTACAGCGCTATAGAAATCGTCCAAGAATGAATTAATGAATAACAATTCTACTATTTGACCGTTAGGCTTTAAAGTCCACGTCTAATATAACAATGCTATCAAATCCGTCTGCAGAAGATCCGGTTCAATGACAAGGCAATGTTTCGCTTTAGGAAACAGTGACAAGGATTATGGGGACAGTGGCGTAGCGAGGCAAAGTGCCGCTTGGGGCGAAAATAAAAAGTGCCGCCTCCGAAAAATATAACTTCCAACAACTCCCCAAAAATCTCGACAAGCAAAAAAGTCTTCACATTTTGTAAAATAAAAATGCTCTTATCTATAAAACCCGAAAATGCCGCCCCTGTTGACGCCTTCCACCCTCATTCAACTTCCTACAAATCTTGACAAGCAAAAGTCGCATTTTTAGCAAAGGACATGCATAAAAACCCGAAAATATTCTAAAGTGCCGCCTAGGACGGTTCGCCTCCATTGCCACTCCATCGCTACGCCACTGTATGGAGAAAGGTCAATTGAAAGAGGTGAATCTGTTTCTGGTAGGATTCGGGCATTCGTTTTGGCAAACCCGGTTTCTCTCGGGTGCTTATAGGAGTTGAGTGGCGTCGTCCATCGCCAAATCACTTTGTCACCCGTCGCCGACGCTTTTAGTTCCCGGTCTTCAACTCATTGTCCTGTCAGACGAGAGGTCAGCGACTACCAGACATTCCGTTCTTCTACGGCAGAACGCCTTGATTCCCTTTTCTCATCCCGCTGCCGCTTGGTCCCCCAGGCGCCTTAGAATGGCTTAGTTGAACTGTGTACGAGATCTTGGTCGCTAGCTGTGAACCTGAATTACAAGAGAGCGGCTCTGCGGCGTAGAATGTCGTCCGTTAATCAACCTCTTTTGCCCTTCTCGCCCATTGACGACACAAAAGAGATGAAAAAAGTGACTATTATTTTGATAACAAGGATTGTTTTAGTAAATCCCAGTTTGAGTTTTCTTTCTCGTGTCTGCTGGACTCTTGTCCAACTGGTTTTTATCCGCCCTTGCAGTAAAACTGAAGCTGAAAGGCGCTATGACTCTGTCTTCAGATTGCAATAAACTTTAACACTAAGATTTGTCAGAATAACTACAGCAGGCCCACTGAGAGCCATAACAAGACCCTGGAAATACCCCGTGGCCCGTCGAACCCACGTGCACCTGCTGCAGTTTTTGACGAACTCAATGACTTGGCGAGAGAACTGAACCTTACAAAAGATTGTGAAGAGCTTCTTGGTTCGAGATTAAGTGCAAAGAATTTACTTTATCCAGGCACAACAAACTGATGGCACAGACATCGGGAAGAAGAATTTTGACCTTATTTTGTAGCAGATGGTCTGATGTTTTGCTGTGACGTTCCTGAACTTGTGTGCCGTTTAGGAGCCTCGAATCAAATAAAGTGCCAGAGATTGGAGACTGTTCATTGAATTGTCTAAAACTAGTTTGAAAGCTGTTTTACTTATCAATGGAAATGACTATGGATCCGTTCCAGTAGCATACTCAACACGGCTGAAGGAAACCTATGAAAAGTTTCAACGTGTTTTGACCAAGATCAGATACAAAGAATATAACTGGATGGTATGTGGAGATCTGTATGCTGCTTGGTCAGCAGAAAGGCTACACAAAAAGCCATGCATTCTGTGCGCGTGGGACAGCTGAGCCAGAAGTCAACACTGGCAAAAGCAAAAAACTGCCCACCTCGACTCAATATGAAGCATGTATCTAAACAAACATTGTTTCTACGAGTGTAATTATTGGCCCACCACTAGTATTACAGCCACCACTGCGCATCAAATTGGGTCTGTTTAAGCAGTTTGTATATACAAAGAAGGAGTTTGGTCCAAATAAATTCGCAACAAATTTCCACAGCAAAAGCAATTCATTACGGAATTAGTTTAGTTGCGCTAGACGCTAATGAAGCAGCATAGCGAGTCTGTCAACAAAACTCCCAGAAAATTATTCTATTACTAGGTGTTTACCCGTCAAAAATGACGGGGGGAATTGGCTGTTTTACCACCCGATTTTGCGCAAATGCAATAGCATTTTATGACGGGGGAGATTGGCTGTTTTACCACCCGATTTTGCGCAAATGCAATAGCATTTTGCGCAATTAATTGTCCTTAACTCGCCGCCTTTTCCTTCAACCGAGTTAACGCCCATTCGCATGAATTTTCTGAAACTTGATAGTCAACGTTAGTGTACTGATTTGGCAGTGTCGAACGACATGCAGTGCTTGATTCTCTTGTTTGCTGTGCTGCTTTTGCACGCCGAGCAACAGCCTGCTCCTCATTCTCACTTGATTGTCGGAAAGTTCGTGAACGTTAGACTTTTTTGTTTTGCACGGACGGTTAGAAAGAGGAATAAAAAAGCTAAACAATGGTACAAACCTCATCTTCTTAGCTCTTATTCAGCCTGAGATATAGCAAATTCAAAAAAATTTGGAAACTCTCTCAGAATTCAAAACTTTCGCGAAATTCGCTCATAATATTTATGTTCAAACATTGGGGTCATCGGGTTAGAATTGATAGATCTTTTCCAAATGTTAACCGATTTTCAAACTTTTTGTTTATTTTGTTCCTCTGACATCCCTTTACAACTTTGCCGCTGAACAAAGTGGGGTTACCGCAGAAAATTGTTTGTTAGGGGGCTTTGAGATTTTTTGGGGGAGAGGGTGATATTTTAAGCCGTAAAGTGGACTCTACCCCCATTTTTTTGTTTTGCACGGACGGTTAGAAAGAGGAATAAACAATCTAAACAATGGTGCAAACCTCATCTTTTTAGCTCCTATATAGCCTGAGATATAGAAAATTTAAAACGTTACAGCAATCATTTCTGAAGAACGCTTTTCCAAAAATTAAATCCCTAGTACGGTGACGGCTTCTGAAAATGTAATCCCCACTTGAAGGGCTAAATTTAAAAAAATAGGTATTGAGGTTAGGAAGGAGTAAATATATATAATAACGGGGGGCAGGGCATTGGGAGAGGGAGGGAGGTTTGGGAGGAGGAAAGTGGGTTGTACGGGTTTTCGGAGCAGCGTTGTGTAGGTTTGGAAACGGGGTTTGGGGCCGGTGGGGTAGGGCGGAGCGGTTATGGGTTAGGGCCGGGGCGCTTGGGAGAGGGATGGGGAGAGGGAAGTGGAACGGGAGTTTGGGGCCTGTGGGTTAGGGCGGGGCGGGTATGGGTTGGGGCCTGGGCGGGGATGTGTGAGGCCGGAGCGATTGGGAGAGGGATGGGGAGAGGGAAGGGGGTTTGAGGGAGGGATGGAAGAGGAAGGGGAACGGGGGTTTGGGCCTGTGGGGTAGCGCGGGGCGGGTATGGTTTGGGGCATGGGCGGGATGGGCTGGGGCCGGGGCGGGATGTGTTGGGCCGGGCGATTGGGAGAGGGAAGGGGTTGTGAGAGGGATGAGGAGAGGGAAGGGGAAACGGGGGTTTGGGGCCTGTGGGGTAGGGCGGGGCGGAGATGGGTTGGGCCGGGGCGGAGATGGGTTGGGGCCGGGGCGATTGGGAGAGGAATGGGGAGAGGGAAGGGGGAACGGGGATTTGAGCTGCAATTGAGACGCTTCGTTAAACGCTGAGTTGTTTATACAGTTTTGATTAAACAATTTCGTTGTTATGGCAACAGCGTCTTGCAAAATCTGCCGTGTATGGTGACCGACAGACAGATTCGCCGGACATCGAGAATTATATAATAAGATTAAACTTCTAATTACCAACTGCGCAGAAGAGTATGCAGACTGCCGTTGTCCATAGCGCAAATGATAGGCCGCGATGACGAAGCATTTCTATCAATAGAACAACATTCAATGCAAAATACGAACGATCTTTCTCTAAACTAAACTCAATGGCAGCTTCACTTTATAAACTTTAAGCAAAATTGTTCTTCCTATTTTATTCTTGCAAATCTATTTGAAAATATTTGCTGTTTAACTTTAAGGCAACGATAGTCTTTAGGCCGATGCCTTTCTTGACACCGATAATAGCCTAAGTAACTAGGCCCTACAGACTACAGACCGGTATCAAACTTGCACTTTATATCAAAGCTTCTCAAACTAGACGAATTGACAGACACTTATGCAACAATTCTTTTTATCTCCCTTTTCAATCTGCCTACAGTGAGTTTCAGTCGACTGAAACTGCTCTACTCGCTTTTCAAACCAATATTGTAATTTTTGTGCATGGACAGAACCTCACAGAGGAAAGGTGACGCCCTGATTATTCTCGATCTTTCGGCTGCATGAGACACGCATACAGACGCTATAGCTTTAAAACGAATAATGGTCTAAATAAAGATCAATGGCAAGAGAATCGTTTGAATGTCAGTAGTTCACTGCAAATCGCTCTGAGCTACACCAAGCCTCGTATTGATCTACTTGCTAAGAGTAAACAAGCACATTGTCACTCTGGCTTGATAAACTTAATTTTTGAGGACTTTCGTGGTTTTTTCTTCTATTTTTACCTGGTGTTTTAATTAAAAACTAAAATATAGAATTCTTACTGCACATCCTTAATCATATCATAACCTACATTTTGTGAATACATTAATATATATATATATATATATATATATATATATATATATATATATATATATATATTGCCCCCCATTAGGCTTGTGGTCCGCCAGCTTCAGGAAAAAGTTATTGCAGGTGTAGTGAATTAAAATGATCCTCTGAAAAATGAATCCCCTCATTATTACACGTGGAATAATGAACCCCACCTCACTATTATACGTATAATAAAGAATCCCTGTATAGAATTTCTACTCCCCATATGCTACTTGGATAGTAAAACAGACGTGAAGTATTCGACAGACTCAGTCGTTCCAGGCAACCACGAATTTGACGAAGTCAACGTCCGTTACGTTGTCGATGTTATAACAAACATTCGTAATGCTGTTAACGTTTCAGTAACAAAGTCTATGGCCAATTCTCAAGTCAAGCAGTATGAGGAATACAACAAACGGCTTAATTTTAAGCACACCTTTAGACGACTATATAGGCGATAAAATACTTTTGATGAACTTGAAAAGAGCGGACAGACAAAAAGGTAAATATACCACACCATGGCTTGGACCTCACAAAATTACTTCAATATACGACACCAGCATTTGCCAGCTTAATGGTTCTAAAGGTGCGCGAAAGTGCAAGCAGCATATGTGTAATTTGAAGCCGTTTAAGGAAAGAGAAACCGTCATCGTCATTAGCGAAGTAATTGAACATAACTCGCCATAGGCCTACAGGAATCTCCTGGAGTAATCTGGATAGAAAATTTACAACTAACAAAGACAGACAAGGCAGCACATTTGTATACGAAATTTATACGTTTACAGATCCTTAAAATATATGTTTTTGATTAATACTTTTTCTGCACTTACATAAACGCTACTCTCATTGCCTGTTTGAATATTGTATTTCATTACCGTAACTTCATCTCTTGTACTTTTGCACAATTTAATATCTCATGAAATCAATTTATAAATTTTACTTCGTGTCACTATATATAGGAGAGTTATAATAATTAAGAGGAAGTTAATATTCTACATGGAATAAAGAGGTGGGGAGTCTTTATTACACGTATAAAAATGACTTGGGGATTCATCTTTAAGGGGATTCATTTTAATTCACTATACCGGTCCGTGGCCTGAAAAAGTTCAAGAACCACTGCCCTATAGGACCGCGGACCCCAGTTTGCGAAACACTGGTCTAGACGCCGTATGATATTCGTAATGTTCCGTTGTTGAGCGCGCGTCCAGAGGAAGCCAACCGTTGCCCCAACTGTCGATCATAAACATTAACACAACCAACAGCAGACAAGCTACGCACGACCTACCAACTAATGCAATATAATAACCTCATTACGTCTAGCTTATCAATAGTGATTAGTAATGAGTTCCGTCTTTAGCCTTTAGAGTTACTGACAGCTAATGATTAATAGGCACGCACTGACTTGGCTAATTAATCTACTCAGTGGCGTACCCCAGGGGAGTTGGGGATTAAAATCTCCTTGACCGTCGACGGAAATTTTGTTAACGTGCTTCCATGCATCCTTTATTTTTTGGACGCGATTTTGGGGTTGTAACCCTCTTAGATGGTACGTTGACGACATTTATTTTGTTTTTGTTATTTTGCTTGCCAAGATTGATTTTGGAAAGTTGGTCACGACCAAGACCAACCCCCCCTCTGCGGAAATCCTGGCTATGCCACTGAATCTACTAGTCACCAGCATGGCAGATGATATATGGCCACGAAAGCGAATACAAAGGTCCTCCAAGGGACTATATATGACCCTAATTTATTATTTACTTCACTATGTTCATAGTGTCTAGGTTTATATGATCAGTTTTGCTTTTACCTTCTGTGGAGATTATCATTGACTTTCGCAATCAGCCACAGTGTTAAAATTGGACCTAAAAACAACTTTCTTTCGGCAACTTACCACAATAAGAGTTTGTAGTGGCTAATAAAAAACATCTTTGAAATGATCAGACTGACATCACGTATATTAACTTGAAATACATTTAGCCTGTCAGTTGGACAAAAGCGTTTGTCCTTAGATTTTACGCTCAGTTCGACGAATATTTGAGATGAAATATAATTTGCGCAATCATGGAATTTTGATATTGATTTCTTTGGTCCTGACTTTCTATGGTATGTAAAAGCTCAACGACTTACGGACTGATTGACTAACGGACTGAATGAATGATTGAAAAATTGTTCACTGTTCTAATGGCTAGCTTTTAAAGTAGCATATTGAATCCATAATCTAGATTCTAGAACAAAACAGCCGTGCTTAGTAGGTTAGGCCTATACGTGTACAAGTGTTCAACTCAGAAACGGCAAGACTCAATATGTCATGTCATGATACACAGCATCGTAACTGTGCGGCGGTTGGCTGTGCAAACGGGCGAATGACGTCCGCGACTGAACATTTCTATGATTGAATTAGTTGTTCTTCGTTTTAGGTACAACACGTGCATTGCTATACAATGTTGCCCTTCGCAAAGGTCAGCAGTTGAAGTTACAGTGTACAGTAGAAGATGCAAAGACTGAGCTTCTTGGCTGGTTTTACTTCCCAGTTAACAGCACCAATGACAAACGAATCTACAGTATATCGAGAAATTTCTCTCGTGAATTCAGTTCACGAGCTGAAGCCATTACAACAAATGGCTCTTACGTTCTGATCATTCATCATTTGCGGCTGAAGGACGCTGGGACGTACGATTGCAAGACAAAAGGAAATTCGAGTAACATACATAGAAGGGTTCAAGTCATAATAATGGGCGAGTAGATATATTCAATAAGGGTCACATTAAACTGCAGCCTGAGACGCGGAAATCGCAGTCTTATAGGATTATATTAGCGAATATAGCGGTCAGTCAAAGTGTGAAATAAATATTTGGGAAAGTTAGTCATTGCATGAAATGACTGACCCTATTGGTCATTACACACAATGACTGACG
Organism: Metaphire vulgaris; assembly: GCA_018105865.1. Classification (NCBI taxonomy): domain Eukaryota; kingdom Metazoa; phylum Annelida; class Clitellata; order Crassiclitellata; family Megascolecidae; genus Metaphire; species Metaphire vulgaris. The sequence continues at coordinate 16,434,008 of CM030845.1, read as the reverse complement.
CTTTTTTGACTGTAACACCCACACACACATGAAACATAGGCCTATAGTAGTTGGCTTCGGAATCTAGTAGGCAAAAACTCGGCTTTATATGCATTGAGTAAGATCGAAATATTATTACCAGGAATATAGTCCAGTGGCGTAGCCAGGGTTCAGAAATAGGGGAGGGGATCATCTAGAATTTCGGGTAAAAATATTCGCCAAGGAGTTTTTGGCAAATTCGTGTATACTCTTCGATCATTCTAACTACCCCTCAGCGAAATTTCTCAACGGTCATGCGCAAATCCCACGGCCTGGGTACCTGCTAGAATGGGGATCTATGGTGTACATTCATCCTAGCTTTCTGGCTAGGAAGCCTTCCGTGCGAAGTGGACTCTTATCTCTCTGTCCTTTACCTTTGTCTTGGTACCCCGGTAATCTTTACTCTTATGGCTCTGGTGTCTCTTAGATCTCTGTTACCTGTGCCTCCTGTACCTTTACCCCCTGTACCTGTACCTTTGGTACCGCTGTCTCCGGTACCCAGTGTTGCCAGTCAACTTTTTGAAGAAAAAAACAGATTGCGTCCTAAAGAAAGCCCTGAAACCCCTGGAGTGCTCAAAACCTCACATAAGTTGGCTGAAACTTTCCAATAAGGTAATTTAAATTCAAAATTACTGTTAGAAATATACTAATATACACTGTTAACTAAACTAATATAACTGTTAGCTTTAGGTCAAAGCGTATTTATTGACCATTGCCTGGCTGATCTCATACCTTTCCCATAGCTATTTGAAGAAAGGCTTAGCGCCTAAGAATAAGCATTTACTGTTGAGCCACTTTCCAAAGGGCTATATAAATCCACGAGATTTTACTTACTTACTTACTTATTTCATTTCGTATTTTTATACACCTGGCTCGACGTGGGTCTGTATAGACAATATTCACCACTCATACCGTCATATTACTCATATACGTATCTAACTAACCACGTGACTTCCGTTTAATCCTCAGATCAACAGTCAACCCATGGAGTTATTATTAGAGGAGACGGCATTACGTCATTTGGCTGAAGCCAACTATTTGGGAAATTCCCAAACGGCAGCCACATTGGTAGACCCAAAAAATCATCAGCTGAGCCATGGGGAATAGCTGCGGATATGTTTTATCAACGATCTAAGAACTTTTTATTAGTATGTAATGAAAATGGAGATTCAGATTAGTGGAGGCTCCAGGATTTGGCAAATGGGGGGGGGGTGTTGGGGTGGCAACTTCTAATCAGGGGGTCCTACCGCTTGTTGTTAGGTATGTAGTATTAAGTATAGGGTTCCAACAGGGTGGCCATTGGGGGCCAGGCACTCAATAAGAATTATAAGGGGCACGGACCCACCCTGGGCCCAGTGGCGGCTCCAGGATTTGGCAAGTGGGGGGCCGTTGGGGTGGCAGCTTCTAATCATGGGGGCCTACCGTTTGTTGTTAGGTATGTAGTATTAAGTATAGGGTCCCAACAGGGGCCACTGGGAGGCCAGGCACTCAATAGGGGCACGACTCCCCGGCCCCCCCCCTATGGAGCCACCACTGAATTAAGATGCTATTGTTCGAAATTTGTGTTTGAAAAATAGCAAGTGGACAGCCTATTGGATGACATTAATCGTGTTTTCAATAAGGCATGGGGGCTGTCCATTAATTATGTCAACAATTTTTGGGCAATTTCGACCCCCTTCCAGGGAAATTTTTATACCCTCCTAACACCCCTCAACACCACCACTCCATTTGAGGTCGACACCCCCAAAATTTGGTAATGTGACAATGCAAAATGGATACTAATTAGCTCTGAACACTCCTCCCCCCAATGGAGGACACCCCCTCCCTCAAACTTTTATTGTCAGATGACCTTTTTTGTCATCCTTTTTCCTGGGAGAGACTTAAAAATTTCGACCCCCCTTTATTTTCCCGACACCACCCCAAATTCAAAATCCTAGAAATAACACTGCCCCTCCCCTTGTCATCAACTGCCAACTTTCAGTTACCCCCACGCGTCCGATTCAACCACATTGGCCGCTAACAATGGAGGTGCTATTTTTAGCCTACGCGCTACTGGCTTCAAGCAGCCTGGTTAGAAATGACGTAATGCCGTCTCCTCTAATAATAACTCCATGAGTCACCCGAGTGAAGTCCAGACTCCAAATACCAAAGATTCCAAATAATAATGTATTTTCAAGCAGAGGCGTCATTTGGGGCGCTGGGGGAGGGAGACTGTGCACCCCAATGAAATGAAAATATTAATTTATAATGTATTAGTGTGCAAAAATTGCCCAAAAATATCAAAAAATTGTAAATTTTCCAACATTACCTCAAAATTTGCCAAAACTGCTCAAAATTTGCAAAAAAATTGCAAAAAATGCCCAAAATTTGCCAAAACTTGCAAACAATTTGCCCACAATTTGTCAAAAATTTGCAAAAAATGTTCTCGCCCCCCAAGAATAGTGTGAAATGACGCCACTGTTTTCAAGAACTTTAGAAACCCAGATTCCGCAGAAAAACCAGGTACCCATTCGAGAGCCGGAAAGCCAGGATCTGAGAATAAACTCAGCGCTGGAATCACTGTTGATATAGCTCTATCTTTTTCTTGGTGCCGCTCTCTTCCGGAACCTACCTATCACTGGTAGCTCTCTCTGCACTGCTGCTCTTGGTGCCTCCTGTCCCATAGTGCTGGTGCCGCTCTTTGCAATATCAATCAATGTTGTGTTGTATATATAGCAATTATGCTTTCGTCTATTCGTCACTTAGATGGAAGTCTTAAAATATACAGCACGAATTCTTCCCACATCTCCTGTGAAGTTCTTTTCAATGGACCGTGGGAACCTCAGCTGGTGCTGACTGGATCAGAATTCGGCGCAGTGCAAAGAGAACAACACTCATTCTTATTGTCAAATGACAGTCGTAAGATCATCGTCCATTTGGAAATCAGTTCAGTTGAGTTCAGCAACGCTATTTACAGATGTCATCTGCGTTTTAAAAGTCGGAACTTCTCATATGAACACATGGCTTCTAATGTTCCCACATATGAAGACTCCGTTACTTTGGAACCAAATGTATCTAACATCATCACCTGGGACCAACAGAACATGACAGAAATGACAAGCGAACATTTTAGTAAGACAAGATTACGACTTTCATTATATATATATATATATATATATATATATATATATATATATATAGGGTGAACAAGTAAAAACTGGCCACGTCATTTTATAATTAATGCTTCTCTTTATATTTTATAGCTGCTCATACGACTATAACTTTTTTAATTTGTGCGCGAGTATATCGCATACCTTTTCCCAATCCCTCCCTTCTACGTCCTTTTCTTCTCCTTTCCCTCTTCTACCCTCCATTCTACACTCCTTCCTCTCTCTTTTACGAACCATCTCTGCTCGCTCTATATCCTTCTCACAACCTCCCTCCACTCTCTCCCTCCTTTCCCCTCCCAGAAACGCCACGCAAGCAAACTACCCTCTCCTTCTTCCTCCTTTCCCATTCCCAACCCATTCTCCACCGCTCTTTTTACCATCATCTGCCTCCCTCTCCTTTTCGTACCCACTCCTCTCTCATTCTTCTATCTCCCTATCTACTCTCTCTCTCTTCCATATTCTCACCCTCCTCCCCTCGCCCTTATCTTCCTCTTTCCCGTCTACCTCATTTTAGAGAAGGACTGATTCCCAGGACTCTCTATATTTGCCCAGAAGTTGACTCAGCCTTCACTCAACAGCAGTGGTAAAATGCTTAGCAATTCATTTGACTAATATCTACACAGCGATAATCTTGTTGAAATAGGAAAAAAGACAAGCACAGTCGAGGCAATGTCGGAAAAGGAAAGAGTTGTGATAGAATATAGAGAAAATTGGAACACAAAAGTCAATAGGGAGACAGGGAATCAATTCCCTATTGACAAAAGTCAATAGGGAATTTGTTGATGTAATTATATAGTGATACATTTCAGATGTTGATGGTGAAAATATGGTGGCCAGAGTTGGAGTTGGTGGAATTATTTATATCTCCATCTCATTTGTCATTTTCGTGCAGATCATTATTCTTGTGGTGTTGGCGTTTCGAAAAAAGAAGAGTGAAGGTATTAGTTTGGCAAAGAAATGGTTGCCTAGACATTTCATGTATTGAATAACTGATTATAAAAGATTTATTGCGAATTGCTTATAGTTGTGCGCAACACTTAGCTACATTACAGGTCTTGCTGAAATGCTTTAAGATTATATTATTCTTCATCTTTATGTGCCGCACTCCATCAGGGGGTTGGTAGTCACTTTCCTCTAATTCTCTATAACTTCTGCCGCTCTTTCTAGGGCTTCGTAGTTTATTGCGTTTGTCCAATCAAAGATGTCGTCCACACCAGGGTTAATTTGTCGTGGAAACTGTTGGGAACGGCGTTTCCATTGTTACAGCGGCAGCGGAACGAGTGGCAACAGAGCCAGCGCGTGACTTTTGGGGGCCCCCTGCAACTTTTTACGAGGGGCCTCTGCAACGTTTTTGAAAAGTCTTGACAAGCTATTTTCTTGAGCTATTTTCACGCTTAGTGGTACACTGCACGCATTCGCGTCAAATTTTCAAAACAGCCTATTTTTGGTTGTGGAAATTTCCACTAAAAAGTAAGCAAGTCACCATGTAAAGGCTTGAAAAAATTATTATGATTATAACTGGTCTTTTTAAGGTGTACACCCAAACATAGAAACACAGTGATTGTGCCACAGCAATTCTAATTTAAACTTTTCTTCGCAATAACTTACTTGGATTAATTTAAGAATAAGAAAATTAAAACTCTTAAGTATCCGAGGCCGGCCGGCGGGGCCCCCTGCGGCCGCAGGCCTCACGCGCCGGGTTTTAGTGGGAACGCCCCGTTCCCGTAGTTGTACAGTCAAGTATAGTTATTGACTACTCATTCTTTTTAATTAACATACAAAATTCGCTTAAATCCAACATATATATGTTGCAATGCTTTCTCAATTTCAAACGACTTCAAATTATATGCAAAGATTTGCAAATATTTTCAACATAATACTTGCTAAATTGGATTTAAAGTATGCTGGGGAGGGTAAGGTCACTATACGCTGTTGGGAACGGCGTTGCCATTGTTACTTGTCTTGTCTTGTCTTCAACCGTCTTCGCTCCGAAGATTGGTTGCATTATGAACTGTCATCTTCCAGATGTTACGATCTTCTGCTCTTCTTATCGCCTGCTCGATAGTGAGTCCTGTCCATTCTTTGATGTTGTCTTCCCACTTTTTTCTTGACCTGCCTCTTTTTCGTGATCCAGGCATTGTGTCCTGCATTATATCCTTCTCCAGACATTCCTGCTTCGTTCGCATTGTTACTACGACAGAGGAACGATTGAGAATGGGGAGGAGAGGAAGGAGAGGGGGAGGGAGCGTTCGCATTGTTACTGTGACGAAGTTATTAAGTAGTGAGCGATACAAGTTAATAGTCAATAAAAAGTAAGACTGAGGTCCAATACTAATAAGAGCTTAATAAGAAATAGTAAAAATGGTCTATAGAGTACAGGCCCCGATAGTTCGGTAGGTGACGCTAGTTGTTAGTAAGCAGTGAAGGAATTAGTAAAGTGAGTTTAGCATATCACTCTTTAGCGGACCGGGAATCACTTAAATAAGGGCTCGTGTGAAGACATAGGGCCGATAGCTGAGGTCCGCGCAGTGGCGTCATTTCACACTTTTCTTTGGGGGGGAGAGAAAATTTTTTTGCAAATTTTTGACAAATTTTAGGCAAATTTTAGGCATTTTTGGCAATTCAATGACTTCTGTAGCACCATAACTCAAAGGCCGTGAAGTCTTTTATTCATTTTTACATGTTCAGCAATACAATACGCTATTTTGAAATCTTATTCTCAGATTACGACCTGCGCGGCATTCAAGACACCGATATGGCGAACTCTAGTCAGAGCACTTCGAGTGAAAGAGAGCAAGGGGAAGAAGTGATAGTCATGAGACCAGGATACGAAGAGATGATCGCTCGCCAGAACATTAATCAGACTCCAGCACAGACCACCTACCTGAGGCTGACTGATGCACAGGGACAATCAGTCGGCGGTACTTCATCTGAGGGTCAATCACTAAGGCGTCCTCCTCCTTACATCAATGTCGATGTTCACGACGAAACTAGGATCAGACAGCGGGAAAATGAAATGGATTCAGATGATATAGGATCTCTGGAACATCGCCTGGTTAACGCCGAAGTATCAATACACGATTCAGACGGACAGGAAGACATCGAGGCAGAGCATCAGACAAGACGTCCCGCTTATACGAATGTCGCTATTGGCCGAAGTAACGTTACCTTCAACTCAGCTTCATCGAATGATAATATGACAGCGCAGTCTTACGAAAACGTCGAACTGGAAAACGAAGAACACGATGAAAGAAAAGAAAAGGCTATGCAACTGGGTAATATGGCTATCGTCAAAGCAAATACTACAAAGCAATCCTACGAAAACACAGAAATAAGAATTGAAGACAACTCAACAGAAGAATTGAATGAAGACGAAAACAGCAAAGATAAAATAAAAGAAATGAACGTGACACAGCCACAGTCATACGAAAACGTAACACTAGGAGACGATACGATGTAAAAGAATTGAAGAAAATGGCACGCAGGCGTCATTTTAGCAAAGAAAACTCAAACTATTAATACGTTACGTTACTTATTTTCCGCTGGCCTCTTGCTACAGCTTTATTATTAAAATTGACCATGTATCGTATCATGAGGACAAATGCTTATTGATAGTTAAGTTTACAATATGGACATTATCTTTTCGCCGCTGTTCCAAAATGCTACTCTCAGATACAATGAAGCCTTTAACTCAACCTTATTTTGGTTGCGAGGAACAAAGGGACACGTGCCATGAGACTACCATAGCACTTATCAAGGAAGCCATTCTGTCGAACGGTTGTTAGACTTTTAAGGATTCGTTGCAATGAGAAGAATATTGTCAAATGTAATCAAGTGTTTAAATTTTAAAGTATATTTTGTGTTTCGGAGCTCTCATGGATTCCATTCCTTACAGATGAATAAAGATATGTATAGAAAACCTTTATATCATTTGCCTAGTCGCATATGTGGAATTGTGATTGTAAAGTTTCAAATTAAACTTCTATTTAAAGTATGCTGGCAGTATGGAAAACGAATCTATAAATCTGTGATGATGATTTAGAATAACGTTATCTACATGACAACCCCGATTTCTCGTTTTATTATTCACTGGAAGAGAAGAGCTTGATTCTTATGCTGAGCCTTGGAAGTCAATAAGGAATGGGAGAACAAGGAGCAAGATCTTCTTATTCGTCTGGGGGTTGAAGTAAGATATTAGCATTAGTGATATCAGTCTTGGTAGGCTTTCAATCGGTTTTATCACTTGTGAACTGTGGGACATTGACTGATTTATTACAGTGTACATTCATTTTTCTTTTTATTGATTAATTATTATAGTCACTGTAGTCAACCATAAGCTTATAGAAGGCGTTCGTAACATCAAAATAATTTCATATTCGTCTATTCACGTGAGTATGGTTATCACGTGTACTGATTGCTTATCATAAAGATGAAGTGGAGTACTTGAATTTGAATTGACTCTTCACATTTGCTGATCTAAGCGATGATTCAGAATCTTAACTAATGACAACTTACGAAAAATTTCATTTTACATGTAAACATTTTTAAAAATAGGTTTATTTACATGCTTAGGTCAGACTTGTCCATATCTTGGGTTGACTCATGGATTGGATTGGGTCCAGATTTTGAAAAAATTAATGGGTTGGGTTTCATGAGTCAATACCCGTTAACCACGTTAAATAAATATACCGTACGTTTTCTGTGTACTGCTTTGAGCGTAGCCACAGATCCTTATATTGTGGCATATATTGCAGACTGCATGCCCCTCATGGCGACATGTAGACCCACGCTAGCCCAGATTCTATCGTTTATTAGACATCGATTTGATCATTTTTGTAAGCATATATGTAGGTTGTAAAAAGTGCAATTGTACTTTCACGTTCACGTCGGATTGGGTCACCAGACATCAATTTCATTTGGGTCTTGCTTCAGAAAACCGAGCTATGGACATCTCTGGTTTAAGGTCTAGTGCCTTCACAATTTATTTGGCTTCATTCATCTTCCAAATCCAAATCTAGCCCAACACCACAATAGACCAATTAAAATAACAGAAAAGCAAAGTGCCCAACTAATAAACTACAGCCTACTGATATGTAAAAGATTAAACAAGAAAAAGACAAAAAAGAACTCCAATTAATATAGAAAAACTGGTGAAAAGCATACTACAAGAGGCATTTCTGATAACACGAACATATAAGGGGCCGTCCATGAATGACGTCACGCGATTTTGGCAGTTTTTTGACCCGCCCCTGCCCTCGTCACAAAAGTCAGACCTCTAAAAATGACGTCACAACGCGTTAACCCCTCCTTGTTTTTTTAATGTCAAAATTAATGTTTCAATGCACTTATTTCTTGAATGAAGCGGGTATCGCAATCAATTCGTTTGAAAATATTCATTATAATTATTATAGTTGGAGCAAAATTCTGAAACTTTTTATAAGTGTAAAATACGTTCAACATTGCGGTAACATACGTGTATCATTGCGGTATTAATAACAATAATTAGTATTACGTGACGTCACATTTCTGGAAACCCCTCACCCGTCGTCACACATCGTCACAAATGTTTGAAACACCTAAGTGCGTGACGTCATTTATGGACGGTTCCAAGCCAAAAGAGACAAACTATAGTATCATACAAGTTTACAAGGTTTAAAATTTATTTGCATAAAGCATAATAGAAAAAAAATCAGTGAATTGCTCATAATTAGACGCAAATTGCAAGAGAAAGAAAAAAATAAAAGATACTAAAAGGGAGCAGGATTCCAGCAAATAGGTACCTTGGATGATATGTAAAAAATTAATTAGTAAATATAAAAGTTAGGATAGTGCAATGACAGACAAAAACATCGTTTAAATTTAATAATCAAGGAACTTAGTTAATAAGTAATTTAAATTTAACCGATAAAATATATTGTTTTAATTTTCTTTTAAAGATGTTTAGATTAATTATGTTACTTAAAAGAGTATGAAGACTATTCTAAATGCTTATTCACAATAATGGGCAGTTATTTCTGAATCTTACAATAAAAATTATGCATATAATTTCCTCTTAACAACAAGCAAAACTATATAGAAATTGCTCTTTGGAAATAATATATCAGAAACCACCATTGATCACACAGCAGCTGTTGTCAAAAAACACAGCAAAATCTGAACGATTGAATAATGGATAGGTATGCATCAATACAACATAATGTACATCACCCTATCATGTGCATCTGTAATAATTCGTTGGAATCATAATAACAATACATAGGGATATGGTTGGATTGCAGCTGACACATGATGCAGTAAAATACCGGCAGCAATCCTTTTTATTGAAGTATAAGGAAAAATCGCTATTTTTTTCTGACTGTATAGTTAATGTGTGCTTGAGGTCTGAGGTTATGGATATGATGGAATGAATGTTATGTTAGTTGAATAGGTATTTGAGTTTTGTTCGTTTGTTTTACTTAAAGTGTGTGTTTTGTTGGTTTATTATTAGTTTATTATTGTCTTTTTTTGGTTGTATTTGATGCTGTGCTTGTCACGAAATAAAGATTATTATAGTGACCGTGAAGCACATAATAAACGAAACCAAAATTCTCTGTTATTGTCAATAAGCAACTCATGTTAGAATGTGATTCTATGTGTAACATCTGAGCCAGATCAGAGATAATTAAAGTACGTCTTTGATATCACAACATTGCTGTTCATTTTTAACGCAGGGCTCAGTAAACATTTTTCAAAATACTAATTATTCAAATTAGGCCTAATTTAATGCATTATAATATGATAACAATCATTCAATATTACAATAGAGTCAAAATGCTGCCACTGTATAACACGATAGATATTCATCATTTGATATGTAGACCTATACAGTAAACATATATGATATGATATGATATTAATCGCCATTGATTAAACCACAGTATCCAACAAGATGAAAAATTCTAAACGACTGGACATCAATCCACGGTAAAACGTGTTCAACTTTGATTTTATGCGCAACAATTGAGCGTGAACACAGATAAGCAGAACACATCTTAACAATGCAGTTTGGTTTAATGAAATATTGACAGGAATAAATACGCCTAAACAATCTCAAAGATGTTAGTTGATAAAATAGAATTCTTAATCAAAACATTCTGCTTTTATCTTGACAATGCAGTTTGGTTATATGAAATATCGACAGGAATAAATAGGTCTAAACAATCTCAAAGATGTTAGTTGATCAAATAGAAATCTTAATCAGTTCATTATAATTACATACAAATTCAAATAAGGAACTCAAATGATAGTGTTTAAATGATATGTAAAGACATGACTCTGTGTAACAAATGCAACTGTTGTAATTGAAAATGAAAATCAATTAATCAATCAAGGATTTATTTTCAAACAAAACCATTGCATTAGTGTTTCAAGGTACTAATTTACAGAGAGAAGCGCGTAACTTTTATTAGTTTTAATTTCATTGCAAAGTGTAATTTTGAAAACAACATGCCATTATCGGAGCCTAAGTTCCCGCATGGCAGTAGCATGTTAATAGTAATAAATAAGCCTCAAATCATTGAAGCAGCAATTTAAAATAAAAATAATGATGTAAACATCACATAACTCAAGCGTCTAAGTATACAAGTAGAGACTAGAGTGTCAAAATAAATCAAAATGCATAAGCCATTCATTTGCAAAGCGAAAAAAACTTAGCTTAGGCACAAAGTTACTATGTTACAAGATTGTGTTATACTAAGTAAGAACAAAATAATGTCATAGAATATCATTGAGCAATGGTTTGATTTATTGAAATACTAATATCATAGATTGCTGGAGGAAGATGAATTTTACAGATGAATAAGGGCATTGTTATTTCGCAATTCAATCATTGGACTGCAAAGTAGCTGTGAGCGTCGTAAGATTTGCCTGTTCCTCCGATAGCAGATATGGGCGTCCGGAGGGGGATCCAAGGGCTGCAATTGCACCCGCCTGAAAAATATGGAGTATTGATAAAAGTAAAATTAGCTGTTTCTTTCGTCACAAAACCTTGTTTTCACCCCACTGGAATTGTTTTCATTTATTTCGTCCCAGGGTATTGCTTTGCACCTTCTGGAAAAACTTCTGCGGACGTCCATGATAGCAGAGAAAATGTAGGCTATCACGCAAAATTATTTTGAAATCGCAGAGGAATAGAATTTATAAAATAATCATGAAGTGATTCTAAATACTATTTACGGATGTTACATGATAAAATTGCATAAAGATCGAACTAAGGAATAGTTCAACAAAGAAATTAAAAACCAAAACAAAGATCAATACTCGGGTTCGGTAATTTCGTGACATTAGTATTTGGCGAATCCGGATATTGCCGAATACCACACTATCCGACTGGAGCGAATGTCCGGAGCGGTTACTCGTCATCCTTTAATTAATGGAGATAATTCTTGTAGCTAGATCTGGTTATTGTTTCGTCCCAATTCTTTCTGGCCTTCGAATAAAACAGTGTTTAAAAGCAAATGCCATTTGTGGTTCACGTATACAAGCACAGTGAACGTTCCTAGTTTAAAACCTAAATTGCCAAGTTACAGGAATTTGTCATGCTGACTAAATACGATATAATAGCACATAAAATGCAATTGGATTATTGACTTAGCAGTTTCCTACAGAAAGTAAATGAAATTTGCATGTGGCTAAAACAATTATTATTTGGTAATATTACTGCTTATAGGTCGCTTCAGCTGAAATTATGATTTTCAAATTCACATGATTATCTTTATCTTTATCTTTATCTTCTTGACGACTTCTATAGCGCCGTACGCACGACGAAGGTCGAAGTCAAAGGCGCTTTGACATACTTTGACATACTTTGGCATGCCTATGGGGAACGTCGGATAACAGAGACAGCGTAAAGTCAGCCCTGATGGAAACGACGGAAATCGCCGCCCAAACGCCCACGACAGCAATCCCGTAGAAAGGAGCCTTCCGCTGTAGAACCGTCCGCACCAGGCACGTCAAAGGAACAAAAACACGGGATGAGATGTTGTAAATTCCGCGGATGTTGTGAGAACTGTCCGCGAGGCGAGCCACACGGAGAATTTCTGAGATGCGGACTCCCGTGAGTAAACCGTCGTCGATCTAGGTGAATCCGACTTTGGATGGAATTCCAGGTTACAATTAGAACGGATGTCGCAGCATTCCCGCACGGGTATCTAGTCTGCAGTTCTGCCAGGCCGCGTTGATAGAAAAATCGCAAAACAAGATGGCGGACCAGACAGGCGACGAATCAGCGACTAAAACCGTCCTAATCCACCCGAGAAAAGCGCAGAGGACCTCCCGAAAATGACGGGAAAGTCACTACTCGCACATTTTGCGCTAAAACGAGCGCAACATATCGTCGAACCGCCCAGAACGACGCTTTTCCGAGGCATGCACAGGAGCATGCTTGGCCGCCGGAAACGGCGCCACCGGAAAAAAAATTGTGCCAGATGAATGTTTAGCGCCTGTCTATGTAGGCCTACTTAGTGACACTGTGCAGTAGATTTTCATTAGAAATCAGTTAGTCACAGTGTTTCTTGCAAATGCCAGAAATAAGATCACGTTATTATACCATTCTGACAACCCAGCCGAATAAAAACAGAATAAAACCCTAACATATCTGTGTCTTTATCTACTAGATTATATGAAAAATATTTTCATTTTCCTTACTGCGTTGGCGCCTGATGAAGAAAACTCTGATGCCGCCGCCGACGACGACGACGACGCCGACGACGACGACGATGGGAGCCACTATGGCTGCGATATTTTGACCATCTGATGATGACGGATCAGCCAACGGTGTTACTGTTGATTCACCTGAAACTAAATATGAAACCAAATTCTAAAACAGAAATAACCGATCAATACACTAAAAACACGAGTTACAAGATAATGGCATATTAGGTGACTACACGCGACACCTATTCTCCTATGGCTGCCAGAAATATTTCGACGGAATGCGGACATTTTTCAGAAAATATGCGCCAAAGAAATTCGACCGTCGTAGGCTTAAGCCGAATGTTACACCCATTCATTTAGCCTCGACTGTAACTAAGTTGTACATTCTTTCCTACGTATGCCTAGCCATACAATCATAGATATGGGCCGCGGGCTGCTTTTAGTTGACCCGCGACAGTATATACGTTTTTGAAATGTTTTGCTATATGGCTATGCGAGAAATTGATTTGATGTAGAATATCTTTCGTTTGAATAATTTGTTTGATGTAGAATCGGAGATCCTATGTTTTGCTGTTATTTCTATTTTTGATAAGCACTCACTTAGTGAGCAAGGCTTTTCCAAGACGACACTGCTAAAGGCAAAACTGAGATGACGTCTGTCCAAAGGAAATTTACAGGCAAATTTGAGAGTAGCTTTGGCTGCGGATTTAAAGTCAGATGTTGCAAAACTTGTGAAAAATAAACAATGCCATGTCTCCCAGAGGCGGTACTAGGGGGGTGCATGGGGGTACAGATGTCCCCGGGCGCCGAGGTGGGAGAGGCGCCAAAATTGGTTTAAGGTAGGGTCACGGTGTTTTTTAACATGTTAACTACGGGGGCCGCGGCCCCCCAGTAGTTTTCCTGGCCCCCGCAGTAATTATGGCGGCCCCTCTTTCATCAAAAGGCCCCCAGAGGCTATTCCGAGTTTTTCTTATTGGGCTAACACAATTTAGCATATATGTTTGCTTTTGTAATGACTTCTTGTGCTAATCTAACTGAGGAATGAACGATACGCAGATGACACCACACTAATGGCAGATACGGAAAGAAAATTACAAAGGTTATTAGACAGAGTGACAGAAAAGAGTGTAGAGAAAGGACTAAGAATTTATTATTATTATTATTATTATTATTATTATTATTATTATTATTATTATTATTATTATTATTCGACTATTTGTGAAGCGCCATAACATGGCCATCGGCCAAAACCAAAAGCTCTGTACAGTCAACACTCAACTAATAACAGTACGATCTGGTGAACAAGTACGTTTTTAGTTCTTTAGCAAACGTTTCAGGTGAAGTAATCCCGACCAGCGCCTCGGGGAGCGCATTCCACAGAAGTGGGTTACCGCGAGTCATGGAGCGCTCGCCAAACTTCCGAGTCCTGGCCGGAGGAGGAACGTAAAGCCGGTGGCGACTGCTAGATCTCAGCTGGAGACGGCACCCGGTCGTCGCTTGTTTCCGTACCAGGCATGACAAGTAATCAGGACAGGCAGGGTCCCGAAGCGCGCGAAAAGTCAGCCAACACCGCTTGTAAACTATGCGCTCCGGGACCCGAAGCCAATGGAGCCTGTCCCTTAGCACAGGTGTCACGTGGTCGTGCCACCTCAAGCCGAAATTAATCCGAGCAGAGGCATTGATAACCGCCTGGAGTCTGCTAAGCCGGTTCCCAGGGATTCATACAAAAAGACGTACTGTATGGTCATACTAAAAAAAGAAAAATTCTTAGGTGCAGACTACAATATAGGGGATAGAAATAAAACAGGTAACAAAGTTCAAATATCTAGGAAGCATTTTCACAAGCGATGGAAGAAGTGAAAAGGACATTGAAACCAGAATAGGAATGGCGAAGACAGCCTTCACTCAACTTAAAAAGATCCTCACAAATAAACACATTACAACCACAACACGGCTCAGAATTCTTCAAAGCTATGTTTGGGCAGTTCTGATGTAGGCCTATGGGTCAGAAACATGGACGCTGACAAAATCAACAGAAAGGAAGCTGAAAGCTGCAGAGATGTGGTTTCTCAGACGTATACAAAAACTTTCATGGACAGAAAAATAACCAACGAGAAGTACTAGAAGTATTTGGTGCAAAAAGAAAATTGCTAAAAACCACAAGAAAGCAGCAGCTTGAACTCTTTGGACATCTAATAAGAAAAGACGGATTGCAAAATCTAGCTATAACAGGAAAAAATAGGGTAAAAGAGCAAGAGGAAGACAAAGAATAAAGTTTACGGACAGCCTAAGAGAAGCGACAAGAACTACAGACAACATTGAACTGATAAGGAAAGCCAGAAACAGAGAAGAGTGGAAATCCATGGTCGCCAACGTAGCAATACATGACACATGAAGAAGAAAGAAGGAATGAACCTAAATTACTAATTTCCATTATGTACTAAATGTATAATAGAGCTCAGCAGTGGCGTAGCTGGGCAAAGTGCCGCCTGGGGGAAAATAAAGTGTCACGTTTTTGCGGCGGAAAAAAGCACGACACAAAATTTCCGAAAAAAATCTTGGCAAGCAAACAAAGGTCGTCGCATTTTTTAACAAAAAATGATTATTATTTATTATTATGTTTTACCAAACCCAAAAACGCCGCCCCTGACACAATGCTGCCGCCTTAAGTCAAATTCCCAAAAATCTTGACGGGCAAAAAAGGTCGTCGCGTTTTTATCAAAGTCCCGAGATCACCGTGTATGTCAGCATATATGCGTGGAAAATACCCAAAACTGCCACCCGTATAGATCAAGTGCCACCTGGAGCAGTTCGCCCCCGCTGCCCCCTCGCCACTTTACAGGGAGCTCAGTATTCTGGATTGTTACTAACGGTAAATGTAGGCCTATGTATGTCATAAGTTGAATTGACATAAGCAAATTTCAACCAATCAATCAATTAATAAACTAAAATCAGGAAGTGCCAAAATTAGGTTTCATCCGGAATTTTACGGATGATGACCTTTTTTGGTTGTCAGGGTATTCGCGAAGTTGAATCTATCATATTAAAATCCTTCCTCTGTGCCTCTGTTACCTTCAAGCGTTCTGATCGGTTGACTATTGGTAACCAAACGGTTTAGTCCAAGAAGCGTTTGACGAAGCGTACATTCAATTGTTCATTGCAGCGTCATAAGTGTACAACGTCGCGATGCGTTGGTGGGTGTAGCTTGAGGAAGTTGCGCAATTTTAACGTACACAAAAGTACGTGTACAGCGTCACAGATGGTCACAGTTGCGTGATTTTAACGTACATAGGCCTAATTATTACGTGGCGCAGAGCTTTGCTAGGTGGCGTATGTACAGTACATCATTGAAATGTTGTTCAGCATGAATTCAATGATTGGGTATTAGGTATAGGTATTGGATTAGTATCATCCTGCACTGCGAGCGAAGCGAGATTCCGAAAACAGATTCCGACAAAAAACAACCAAACGAGGCCCAAAAAACCAGATTAGGTTGGAAAAACCCACACTGGCAACACTGCCCGTAGACGTGCGGCTATGACGCCGTATATTCCAGTACCTGCTAACAATAGACGAGAAATACAAATTCTCCACAAAAGTATTATCCTGCATTGCGAGCGAATCGAGCATCGTTCTAGTGAAGAATGAAGAGTCGCCAAAATGGACAGAACGACGCCATTTTTTGCTTCTTAGGATTTTCGTCAAGTTGAGGGGGGCGCCATCAGTATGTTTTGTCTCCGGGATCCGGATGCCCTAGCTCCGCCCCTGATGTCTCCTCAGCTTCCACGTCTACATCGACTGTCATCTAACTTTATTTGTTTTCAATTTCATATTCACCGTAAAAAAATTAAAAATTAACTCTTTCTATTACACTGGACAAGAATACGGCCTGTCATAGTTGCCACAATAGGTTTTAATCAATGTAACGATTGAATGGCCTTTCAGGTTTTCGTAATTTTACTTTAGATTTTTAGAAGTTTAGATTTTAGAATAATATTGCCAAGCAAAGTTTGCCCATATGGGAGACATGTCATTTGGCCGCCCGCCCAAAAAGTCTTGACACCTTTGATATAATACTTTGACGCAATATTCGATAGATTGAACCTAAATATGGATTGGGAATGATAACTCGGAGACCGGAGAAATCGGAAGGAGATCACGACAAGGCTGCCCACTAGAGGAATAAAGAGCGGGAATAAACATCGAAGGGAAACTGATACAAGCCATACGTTTTGCAGACGATCAAGCGATGCTAACAGGGAGTAAAAGAGAACTACAAAGAATATTGGACAAACTAAATACAACATCAAAAGAATATGGCATGAAAATAAACGCTCAAAAAACAAAAATCATGGTAACAACAAAGAGCAAAAATCCACCTAGATTCACCATAACGGTTGATGGAATAGAACTGGAACAGGTCACGCAATTCTGCTACTTTGGGAGCCTAATAACAGAAGATTCCAGATGCCAGGAGGAGATAAAGAGAAGAATAGCGATGGGAAAAAAAGCCTTTTTGGACAGAGAAGAACTGGTAAGAGGAAGGCTAAATAGAGAACTAAAGAAGAGACTGATAAAAACGCGTTGATATGGAGTGTCACTTTATTTGCATCAGAAACCTGGACTCTCCAGAAGAAGGACATACAAAAGCTGGAAGCATTCGAAATGTGGATATGGAGAAGAATGGAAAACATCAAGTGGACGGACAAGAAAACAAACGATAAAGTATTACAGATGGTGGACGAATAAAGATCGATAATCAGCACCATCAAAAAAGACAGAGGAACTGGATTGGACACGTACTAAGAGGAGAATCATTACTCAGACAATCATCATCATCATCATCATCATCATCACCATCATCACCATCATCATCATCATCATCATCATCAGCATCATCATCATCATCATCATCATCATTTCTAGGCGCATAATTAAAACCTAATGCTCCTCGGCTTGTGTACTAAACAATATAGTCGTGTCTACTAACCGAAACTAACCACACGCTTACGCGTGACAATTCCAATTTCCCAATTTCAAGAACAGTAATTTAAAGGAGTATATCAGGAATAAGAGAGAAAAGGGAAAGCAAGGAAGATGCTACTGGACTGGATGACGAAAACAGATGCACAGCGTCACAAGACCTATGCAGAAATCAAAGAAGAAGCAAGACGCAGAAAGAAATGGAAACAATGAAGCCCCGAACCTGTCCCAAGACAGAGAACATGATGATGATGATGATGATGATGATGATGATGATGATGATGAACCTAAATGCACTTCCATGTTCTTGCAACGGAACAGATTATGGTTTTACAGATGTTTTAGCGGGACGCGGGACAATACATTCGATTGCAGAACAGTCACGCAGAATGGGGGACGTCATTCCAACTCTAGCGATGAAGTTATAGAGACAGATTCGTCAAAATGTCAAAACAGAAAGACTCTGCGACCACGTTATACGTTTCCTATACTTTATCTCAGTGAACCGAAATGCTTGTAGGAAGTCCACAGGCCTATCATGACTTACTGTAGTTGCGATGTAAAGATATCTTCAGCGGCAGAGGACAGAACAATCATTAAGGGCTGCCCATTAATTACGTCAACAATTTAAGGGGGAGGGGTTTGAAAAAGTTTGACAGTTGTTGACAGGGGGAGGGGATCAAGAGAAGTTGACGTCAACAATTTCACTTTTTACAAATAATCAAAAAATAGGAAATTTCATGGAATACTACTTATTACAATGGAAAAAAGCATGGCAAAAAAGGTCATCACCACCACATTTTGACACTCGATGAGAAAAAAAGCGAAAAATGGTCATCACCACAAAAATAATAACCTTGTTATTAGGACCTGTCATTGATCTTGGGCGTGGGAGGTCAAAACATTTTGACGTAATTATGGGGGGTTAAGTGAAAGTTGACACTTGTTCACAAGAAGGGAGGGGTCAAAAATTGCCCAAAAATTGTTGACATAATTAGTGGACAGCCCCTAATGTCACTAGGCCTCTCCATGATTTTGGCAATGTTGCTATTGTTGGAGGATGCACTGTACATACTTGCTTAATGAGGATTGAAGGGGTCTTCCGGTTGAGTTGATCGACAAGATTAGTCGATTTGGATTAAAGAGCTTAAAATCAAGTCTTTTGTAGTATTTGCCCACCGAGCTTACAACATTATGGGGGCTCGTCGCTTAGTAGACTTAACGAGTGCGTTTTTGCGGAAGATGAGTATTTTTGAAGATTTCGATTGACGTTAGAATAGCACGAGGAGATTCATTTGAGAACCAGTTGGAACCGGTTCTTGTGTTTGTTTTTGCGCAGTTGTGACCAGTTCTGTGTGCGCTTTGGAAATTCTATTGAGTGGAGAGAGACTTTGAGAATTTTAAGAATTTCGATCGATTTATCGATTTGTTTTGCGATTCTGAAGCAGTTGGTTAGGAATCCTGGAAAGTTTTTTCGTTTCGTTAGAAGCGTTTTGTGCATCGAGTTGACGTTTGCGGTCATCTATAGTATTTATGTGGCGCTATTGGCGTCTTGATTCTCGTTCAGTCTGTCTCTTCGCTCACTTCGTCGGTGTATCCTCGTCGGCGTGCCATCCTCGGTGTATCTTCGGCGTATCCTCGTTCTTCTCGTTTCGTCGAGGGGAGAATCTTCGCCATTCAGTTGTCACGCAGGACAACAGCGTGTTACCTCGGTTGTTTCGTAACCGTGTGTCGTTGTCGTTCGACTAACGGTTGTCACTCGTCATCCTTCGGCGTTTTGAATGTTCTAGCGCCGTCTTCGTCAGCGTGCCTTGGCGCTGTTTCTTCAGCGTTGACCAGCGTTGTCTCTCGTCAGTGCAGTCTGGCACTGTCTCGTTCGCTATATCGAAACGTCAGCGATTTTCGTTTGTCTATCGTCGGTTCTGGCAATTCTGCCCAGAGCGTTTGTCCATCGTCGGGTCTGGCAAGTGTGCCAGAGCATTTCAAGCGTCATTTGCAATCAGGTGCGGATCCTGCGCTGTTCTTCGGCGGATCTGACGTCAGGTCAGGTCACTTCATGTCAGGCAATCCTGTCTGATTCGTGGCTGCTTCCACAGCAGTCAATTGGAAGATACTGTCAAGCAATCCTGTCTGATTCGTGGCTGCTTCTACAGCAGTCAATTAGAAGATTTGAGCAGAGACAGTCGCGTGAAGCAAAGAAAATCAAGCTCCTAAGATCTTCAATGAACTGTTTCACATTGAATGTGAAATTTGGCTTAGCCAACTCTCTGTTAGCATTGAGCAAAGTGAAACTATTCACAGGCAATTGGAAAAGCTTGCATTGATTCTGATTTAATTGTGATTTAGTTCTGATCTGATTGTGATTATATTGAGAGTATTGTTTAAGAATTTTGCTGTGTTTTGAAGTTTGTGTTGCTGTTGTTTGAGATTCTGCTGAAGTTTTTGAATTTTCAAGGTATTGTGTTGTGTATTTAAAATGGATCCTGTGACGTCATTAGTTTCACCTGTGAGGTTAACATTTGATTCTGTTTTTGATCTAACTATTGATCAGTTAAGGGAAGAATTAACAAAACTGGGAGTCGATACGAAGGGCTGGGCACGTCCGGCTATGCAAAAGCATTTATGTAAAATATTAACTGATAAGACTAAAGTTGAAGAAATTTCGGAAATTCAATTAAAATTAAAACAGTTGGAGTTGGAGCAAAAGAGAGAGGAACGGTTAGCTGCAGCTGAGGAGAGGAAAATGGCGGCTGCAGTTGAGGAGAGGAGATTAGAAATCGAGATGAAAAAGGAAGAAAGATTTGCAGCGGAAAGAAGTTAGCAGAGGAGATTAGATGCAGAGGAGCGAGAGAGAACTCGGAAACACGAACTCGAGTTAAAGGCGCTCGAGCTTAAAAAAGAGTCTGACTCTGAATCATTGCACAGTGATCATGATTCACCTAATTCTCCTAATTTGAATTCTTTTAGACATTCTAATCTGATAAAATTTGTGCCTAAATATTCTGATACGATGGATATTGAGGATTATCTTCTTTCATTTGAAAAAGCGATGTTGTTAAATGATGTTCATAAAGACAAATGGTCAAGGCTTCTGTATACTCAGTTATCAGGGAGAGCATTGAATGTGTTTTCTGAACTATCAGTGGATGATTCGAAAGATTACGAGATTTTCAAATCTGCATTGCTTACAGCTTTCGAAAAGGTGCCGGAGCACTATCGATTGTGTTTTAGAAATTTGACTATAAATTCTAAAGAAACCTATGCTAGTTTTGCATTTCGATTGCAAAAACCATTTTTTCGTTGGTTACAAAGTGAAAAGTGTGAAAGGGATTTGGAAAAACTTTTGGAAGTGCTTAAAATTGAGCAATTTGTTAAGTGTTTGCCTTTCCCAATTAAACAATGGCTTCTTGATAAAAAACCTCAAAATTTGGTTGAAGCTGCTAGATGGGCAGATGAATATGCGGTTTTGCATAAGACAGATTCTTCGTTGCGTTTTCACAGTAGTTCGAATGTATCTTTTGGTGATTTTCGAAGGAATGAGGGAAATGTTTCTTTTGGAAATTTTGGAAGTAATTGGAGATTTGGGAAACGTGAAAATTCAAATGTGAGTTTGAATAATTTCGAAGCTAGAAAATTTAATGCTTCGCCAAAATTTGGTGGAAGATTCAATGATAAATTTGGAAAATTTCCAGTGTGTTCTTATTGTAAGGATACTTCACATTCTATCTCTAACTGTGAGAGATTAAAGCGTAAAAATGAGAGATCATCTGGTGAATCGAGTAGAAATTTGCAACCTAAAAATGTGAATTTTGTGAATAATGTGAGTTTGGGAGTTGATCCTAAATTTAAGAATTTTTGTTCTGGTGGGTCGGTAGTAAGTGTTGACGGTTCGGTGCGGCGTGATGTGGTAGTGTTAAGAGATTCAGGTTCGTTGCAGAGCTTGGTTAAGAAGGATGTGTTGAAGGAAGGTGAATTTACTGATACTAAGGAGATTAGATTAATTCGTTGTGCTAATGGCATTGTTTCAGAAATTCCGTTGGTTGAGGTGAATTTAAAGAGCAAATTTTGTGAGGGAGTTGTTTTGCTCGGTGTTACCGATTATTTACCAGAGAATGTTGATTTTATCATTGGAAATGATTTAGATCCTGATTCAAAGATTGAAAGTGTGAATGTAGTTACTCGATTACAGGCTAAGAAATTACTTGAAGTTGATCAACCTGATAAGGATGATTTTGTTGGGAATAAGGATCTTGATAATTTACCAGTTGAATTTGATAAGGATGATGTAATTGTGAATTTGTGTGAGGAGGATTTGTCTAATTTGTATTCGGATAATGTTCTGTCTGAGGACATTCAAGCTAATGTATCTGATATGGATGATGATGCAAATTTTGAGGAAGAGAGTGATGTGTCAGAAGACAGTGTAGTCAATTATACAAATTCTGATGTTGATTTCAATTGTGTAACGCATGGTGATTTAATAAGATTACAGCATGAGGATGTTTCTTTAAGACCTTTATATGATTTAGTAGTTGATGCTAGAAATTGTGCTAAACTACCATGTTTTGTTCTGCAGAATGATGTTTTGATCAGAAGAGCAAGGAATAAGTGTAATTCTGATGTGGACTTGGGGTTTGATCAAATTGTAGTCCCACGAATTTTGAGAAATAAGTTAATCTTTTTAGGTCATGATATCCCAGCCAGTGCTCATTTGAGTGTTCAAAAAACTTTGGATAGGGTTCAAAGGAATTTTTGGTGGCCTGGAATTTCGAGTATGGTGAAAAAGTATTGTCGTACTTGTGATGTATGTCAGAGATTGGGTAAGGGCAGATCGAGGCCTAAAGCACCTTTGATGAATTTACCAGTAATTTCGAAGGCGTGGTCACGTGTCGCAATCGATGTAGTCGGTCCTCTAAGTGTGTGTAAGAATTCGGGTAACAGGTACATTTTGACAATGTTAGATTTAGCCACACATTTTCCTTTGGCTTTTCCTTTGCAGAATTATTCAGCTTCGGAGGTAGCAAAGTGTCTAATAAGTGCATTTTCGATGTTTGGATTTGTTAATGAGATTTTGTCGGACAATGCATCGAACTTTCTGTCGGACTTGTTACAAGTGTTTATGCTGGAGTTTGGTATACATCATATCCGTACGAGTCCGTACCATCCGGAAACGGATGGAAATTTGGAACGTTTTCATAGAGTGTTAAAAGATATGCTGAAAGCAATGGCGGAAACGTATCACGAAAATTGGGATGAATTTTTGCCTTGGGTTCTTTTTGCTTATCGGGAGGTTCCGGTGAAGGGAATTAATTTTGCTCCATTTGATTTGATGTTTGGACGGGAAGTCTGTGGTCCGCTTTCGCTGATTAAGCAATTTTGGTTAGCTGAGACTGTGGATGAATTTTTGAGTAAGTCAAAGAAAACTAATTTAGTTGATTTTGTGTTAGATTTGCGTGAAAAAGTTAGAACAGCAGTTGAAACAGCTAATGATAATACTATTGTGTCTCAAGCAAAATCAAAGAGTTGGTTTGATCGTAAAACTGTTGAAGTTTCTTTTGATGTTGGTGATAAAGTTTTGCTGTTACTTCCTGTGAAAGGTAAGCCTTTACAGGCAAAGTACTGTGGTCCGTATGAAGTAATGAGGAAACTTGGTCCTGTTGACTATGTTGTTTCGACCCCTGATCGTAGAAAAAATAAAAGGATCTGTCATGTGAATTTGATGAAGAAATATGAACAGCGTTATTTTTCTGTATTGTGTTCTGATTTGTTGAATTTAGATGTAAAGTGTTGTGTTCAGGACACAGAGACAGTTGAAGTGGATGATATTGTAAATAATGTAAAGTTTGCTGATTTTGTAAATAATGGTAAATCTGTGATTAAGGATGATTCTTATTTCTGTTGTTTGAAGCAGAATGATGTGTCGGTTTTGTGTTCTGATGTAATTTCGGATAAGGTTGATTGTGATGAGTTTTGTCAATCAGAATGTCCGTATGATTTGTCAGAGATTGATAAATTGGTTGATAATGATATGATTATTCAAGATTTTGTAGATAAGTCACAATTAGATAAGAGTTTGAAGTCTGAACTGTTTGATGTTTTGAAACCTTTTGCTGAAGTGTTTACGACTAGACCAGGTTGCACAAATTTGGTTAAACACAAAATTAAGTTAGTAGAAGGTGCAAAACCTGTGGTTCAAAAAGCTTATCGCATGAATCCTGAAAAATTGAAAAGGGTTGAGAAAGAGATTTCGGAGTTACTGAAATTGGGGATTATTGAGGAGTCTAATTCCGAATGGGCTGCACCAATAGTGGTCGTTAAGAAGTCTGATGGTTCAGATCGGTTGTGTACAGATTTTCGTCGTTTAAATGCTCTTACTTGCGATGATTCTTTTCCAATGCCTCGTGTGGAAGATTTAATAGATAAGGTAGGCAAGGCAAAGTATATGTCAAAGCTGGATGTTTCGCGAGGTTTCTGGCAAGTTGAACTTGATGAGGAGTCTGTTCCTTTAACTGGATTTGTATTACCTAATGGTCATTATCAGTGGAAGTATATGAGTTTCGGTTTAAAGGGAGCTCCAGCAACTTTTGCTAAGTTGGGAAGAATTTTAGTGAAAGGGGTGCAAGAGTTTTGTGATGTATTTTTTGATGATATTATTATTTTCAGTCTTACTTGGGTAGATCATGCGAAACATTTAACTGAAATTTTGCATAGAATAAAAGATGCTGGTTTGACATTGAATCCGAAGAAATGTTGTTTTGCAAATGCTGAAGTAGATTTTTTAGGATATCATCTGGGTTTGAATTGTGTACAACCATTGAGATCAAAGATTGATGTTGTGTTAAATTTTCCCAGACCAAAGAATAAGAAACAAATTTTGTCCTGGTTAGGTGTGGCGGGCTATTACAAACGATTTTTGCCACATTATTCTGAATTAACTTTACCATTGACAAATATGTTGAAAAAGAACAGAAATTTTGAGTGGTCTAAAGAGGCTGAAGATTCATTTGTGGAATTAAAATCAAGATTGGCGTCTCGTCCAATTTTGAGACCTCCAGATTATAATGAGAAATTTTATTTAGCTGTTGACGCTTCTACGTTTTGTGTTGGTGGATGTCTTTTTCAAATTTATCAGGAAATAGAACATCCAGTTTGTTTCTTCAGTAGGAAATTGGATAAACACCAGATTAATTACTCAATTGTAGAAAAAGAAGCGTATGCTCTGGTTCTTGCAGTTCGTTTGTTTTCTGTTTACTTTGGATCGAATTCTGTTGTTGTATATACTGATCATTCTCCATTGAAATCTTTAGCTACTATGTCAAATTATAATGCTCGTTTGTTAAGATGGAGTCTTGAGCTTAACCAGTATGAATTGGACATTAGACACAGAGCAGGAAAGTACAATATTCTACCAGATCTGTTAAGTAGAGTACCTGATGTTTGATTTGTCTGTTAGGTTTTGATAATTATTTCCTGTATAGTGCAATTGTTATGTAAATTTTCTGTGATTTTTCCTGTAACTTTTGTGATTGTTTCCTTCCCAGAAAAACAATCAACATTAGGGGGAGGGATATGTTGGAGGATGCACTGTACATACTTGCTTAATGAGGATTGAAGGGGTCTTCCGGTTGAGTTGATCGACAAGATTAGTCGATTTGGATTAAAGAGCTTAAAATCAAGTCTTTTGTAGTATTTGCCCACCGAGCTTACAACACTATGTTAAAGAAGTTTATGACAGAGGAAGACAGCTCTTGAATTATACAGAATAATCTCAGATGAATCGCTGCTGCTGCTGCTACAAAGTCCATTTGTGTATGCCTGGTCCTCGTACAGTATGTTCGATGCGGATTAATTTAATCACGTGAATGCGGTAAATGCAAGCAATGTTATCGGAGCCTTGCCAAATACCTTTGCTGTGAAAGAAAACTACATGTTCTGGCGGAAGCAATGTTAACTTAACGCTGCGGACATTGTCCTGATGCCAACTATTACTTTGCTTTGTTATTTAAAACCGCGGATTAATTACTCCATTTCATCAGTTTAATCGCTTGAGAAATTCACAGAATTTCGCGTCGTTGCCTGCTGGGATCGATTTCGAATGCCATCGAACGATATTCTAGCCAGGGCCGGTTTAACCACTGGGCGATCTACAATAGGTGGGGGCGTCTAGAGCGGCAAAATTCTGTGGAGCGGCAACGAAAGAAATGCAACAAAATAAATATTAACAAATGCCTCCCTTTAGTAATAAATGGATTGAACCGGTGGTTTTCAGGTCCGTTTGGTGCACACGCAAAAAAGGTCATCATCACTTTTTTACGCCCTTCATATACATTTTTCTACATTTTTTAAAACTTTATAACTTTTTGAGAACATTTTAGACTGATTGGCAGGTGTGGAAGAGCAGTGCGACAAGTTCGCCTAAGGCGCCAAATACTCTGGTGCAGGCACTGATTCTAGCACATTGGTTCTGGAATGTATTTTCTAATTATGTATCTCTTGTTAATACTAAGAAGTCTTTGGTTATGGTTTATTGAAACTTCGAACATTGCCACGCTGCAGCGCAACTAGGCCAATCGACCGTAAATGAATGCTTCGTTTTTATCATTTGAGAAGTAGGTTTGTGTTTGTCTTCGCCTATTTCTCCTATTTTATTGCTAGATAATTCATCCGCTGGCTGAATACTCGACCACGCAGGACCCCCTACTCGAGGGGACAGGAAGCCCTCTTGGCCCGCAGCTCTGCTTAAAATGGGGCCTCGAAATAATGGACATATAGGCATATAAATAATTTCTGTGTAATTCTTTGTAATTCTCTTAAGGCTAACTCCGCCATAGCCGGTGGCAAACCCTGGTTGAGAAAGGAGGAGCCAAACACACATACAAGCACACATAGACGCCCATCGTCTTTTATACGGACGCTTCTATGAACAAACACCACACACACACACACACGCGCGCACTCTCGGCTCTAGATTCATATTAAGAGTTGGGATACTGAGTTACCTGAGTTACTCATTCAGCTTCTTGACACGTTCAACCTGCGGCAATTAGTCAGGGAGCCGACACACGATCGTGTAGGGCTGCTAGACGTAGTCATCTCTCCAGCGGATGAGGACACACGCCGGCCTCTCAGATCATAAGCTGGTCCGCTGGACACTCCCAGTCGCACGTCCGCAACCAGAATTCATGACGATTCGGAGGAGGCGCCGGGCGCTCTTGGATCGGGGTCGGTTTATCGACCGGCTTAAAGAGTCGTCGCTTTGCAGCCCTCAAGACCTCATAGAACCAGCTACTGCAACGGATCTGGCCGACCGTTACCACACAGTTATCACTGGAATATTGGATGACCTGGCACCGTTCGTGAAATCGACTGTGCCGATTCGACCTCACCTCCCTTACTATGATCAGGACTGCCGAAAGGCGGGGCAGAAGGCTCGACGTTTGGAACGGGCTTTCCAGAAGCGGAAGAAGCGTGGGTTCGGCAGAGACGACGCTGCTTATAACGCCTGGCGCGAAGCCCTTAAAGATAGCAGGCGTCTTGTTAGGGCGAAGGGTCGCCAATTCTGGAAGAGCTCGCTCGAATCAGCAGCTTCGGATTCGGAGCAGACATGGAAGCACCTGGACAGACTTCTTGGAAACCACGATCATCGCGGCCGTGTGACCACTAGTTTTTCTGCAGACGACTTCCATCAGCATCTTGAGGACAAGATCACCGCCATTCGCAGAAGAACGTCGGATGCGGAGCCGGTCGGCTACACCGAGATTACAGGATCCTCCCTCACCGAGCTCTCGGCTCCGACGAGGGAGGACGTTATCGCGATCGTCCGGACATCCCCGAATAAACAGTGCGACCTCGACCCCCTTCCAGTATGGCTTCTCAAGGAAGTGATCGACACTCTGGCGCCATTTCTCGTGACGCTTATGACCACGTCTCTGAGAACCGGCGAGTTTCCCTCGTGCTGGAGACATGCAATTGTACGTCCACGGCTGAAGCGGGTGGGAGCGAATACAACCGACATCGACAACCATCGCCCAGTTTCCAACCTAACCTTCCTCTCCAAAGTCCTGGAGAGGTTCGTCAATACGCAAATGGTTGGATATCTAGCAGCGAACGGACTAATGCCGAAGAAACAGTCGGCATACAGACGCGGTCATTCCACTGAGTCGGCCATCCTGCGCATTTTTAATGATATTGTTGATGCCATATCGAATGATCGAGTCGCTCTCCTCTGTCTTCTGGACCTATCGGCAGCCTTCGATACTGTTGATCACGAGATTATGTTCCGACGGCTGGAGCTTTCTTACGGCATCAAGGGAGGAACCCTCAAGTGGCTGCAAGACTACCTAACCGATCGCACGCAGTCGGTATGGTGGAACGGGACCATGTCCTCACCGCGTCCTGTTCTCAGTGGCGTGCCGCAAAGGTCTGTGCTAGGCCCTCTCCTGTTTATTCTGTATGTCGCAGACATCGGACGGATTGTCGAGGAGTGCGGGCTAGCCCCTCATGCTTACGCAGATTATGTACAGATCCTCGCCTCTTGTCCTGCCAGGGACACGGAACAACTACGTGACCGCGTCATAGCGTGCATAGCCAAAATCAAACTCTGGACCGAGGCAAATGGTCTGGCTCTCAACCCAGCCAAGACGGAAGTTCTCTGGATTACCACCCCAAGGAGGACGCATCTAATCAGTCATGCGCCGCTCGTCATCGACCAGATCCCTATTGTCCCGTCGGCCGAGGTCCGCCTTCTCGGAGTTCTATTAGACGAGTCGCTGTCACTCCGTAACCACATCGGCATCGTCGCTCGCAATTCCTTCTACCAGCTCCGGCGGATTAGAGCGATAAAAAGACACATACCTGCGTCTGCTGCGACCCAGCTTGCGCGGGCACTGGTGCTTACGAGAATAGACTACTGTAATAGTATACTACTCGGAACGCCAGGCTACCAGCTCAATCGTCTGCAGATGGTCTTGAACGCTTCCGCCCGACTGATCTTTCAGACCAGGTGGTGTGAGCACGTCACTCCCCAACTTCGGAACAGACTACACTGGCTCCGCATACCGGAGCGGGTAATCTACAAAAGGTGCTGGTTCACGTTCAGAGCACTCTACGACCCGTTCTGCCCAGACTATCTTTCGGTGCTTCTTCGAAAGCCTTCATCCACAGAAGGTCGCTTGAGGCTCCGCTCCTCCAGTCTGGTCCGACTGACGGTGCCTCCTCCCTCGAGAACAGCCCAACTGGGGGAGCGTTCTGTTACTCGAGGGAACCCGGCTCTCTGGAACGCGTTAGTCGTTACCAGACATTGTCACCAGCGCGACCAACTTGGAAACATTCACTAAGAAACTAAAAACGCACTTGTTTGAACACGCTTTTAATTCGCTGTAAAGCACTCTTGACTCTAGCCCGCTAGGACAATAGCGCTATATAAATTAGCCTATAACTAACTAACTAACTAAGATTTGCAAATGGCTCGGGCCTCCACTGATCTGTGAAATGGCTTGTCACAAATTCAAACTATTTCAACTTATGCGGGTTCGCAGCATCCTCTTTAAGATGCACTGTGTAGTTCTATGACTGTGTGAACGAGACTATGAAAATTGTTGCTAGTTGTTCAGCAGATTTAATTCCATGATAAATTTGCGATATCGGAAGTGGACTGCTGTGAATCTATCCGAGATTTCTCTTACGATGTCTTCATTCCATGACTTCTAAGACTTACGACAAAAACTTACACTTATTTTAAAGTTTCCTCATAATATGTTTATTGAGAAACGGGTCTTTGATCTACAAGATATAAATGTATTTCGTTTCCACACTTTATTCACCCACGCACACGTTTACTGGTAATGGATTAACGTAAGGAGTGGGGTATGAGGTCACGAGCCAAATGACCTGCGTTGTAGGCGTTAGAGTTAAGGGAGCTGTGACAATAATTGTGAGAATGTTTAAAAATTATTAATGACAGTCAGCATGGATTTTCAAAGGGACGGTCATGCCTGACCAACATGTTAGACTTTATGGAGGAGATCTATGATGACCAAGATGAGGGCAAGGCAGTCGATATAATATACTTAGATTTTGCTAAAGCTTTTGATAAAGTATCTATACGAAACTGGATGGAGTGTTGAAACAGGTAGTTCATATTATTATTTTTTAACCTCAGAAATCATGCATTAGAAATCTTAGCATTTCAAATTCTACATTACATACCTGTACAGTCATGCTGAATTCTAATGGTACATGATGAATTGGATGTCAAGGACAAGCAACTGTAGGGTGACGAATAAGAACTTCTTTGATCGATTTGGATTGTCAGGTAAGACTGAACCTCAGCTGAAAAAGTGGAGGTTGCACCCAACATCTTTTCCCCTTCATGTTTCCACTCGATGGTGGGACGCATTTTTCCAGAAAATTTCACATTACAGGTCAAGGTAACGTTTTCTATGTCGTCCAAATCACATGACGCGTTAATGGACGAATGACACTTAGGAGGCCCTATAAATAAGCAGACAACTGTAGTTCATTAGCTTCCATAATGAGACGCAATATTAATCGAAATATCAAATTGAGACGTTAAATCTCAGCAAATATGAGATTTCCAATGGAACTTTGTGAATAATCTTTTTTGAAAATGAGGCGAGCAAGGTAAAATCATCATAATTCAATCAAATGAACCATTTGAGACTTCGTCCATAGTTGTAGTTAATGCCACTGTTAATGGAAAGCCAAATATGTTTTATTAACAAATGAGTTTTATTAAAGGATTAGCTTCATTATTTATCCGTATATAAAGTTCTTCCAAATTTTCATTTTAAAAGTGAGAACCATTCGAAATCCTAGAAAAGTGTAATTACCGACAACTGTTAGCAGAGAGTCCACATGCTGTCCATGGCCTGATCTGTCGATGCAGCGGAATTTTCCCGAGTCTCCCATTTCAGCTCTTTTAATAATGAGTTTATTGATCCCAGCTTCCACTTCCTTTTTAACCTCATACCGAGTATCATAGTCATTGACCAGTTGGTCATATAGATACACATCGACTGGAAAAGTGTTTTCCATTGGAATGCGTTGCCATCTGATTGCTTCATCCTTATAAAAGGTTTTGCAGGTGAATTGAAAGCTCTCTCCCACTTGAACTTCGGCAAATTTCGGCATTAATTGTAGCTCTGTGTTTTGTAAAATGCAATAAACTACAAACTAAATAGATAATTGTTTAGACGGGCTAAATAACAAATCTAAATTCATTTATTTGTATCTGAAACGTCCCCGTGATTTTTAATTGACTAAGAACATTTATA
The DNA here is from genome assembly GCA_018105865.1 of Metaphire vulgaris. Classification (NCBI taxonomy): domain Eukaryota; kingdom Metazoa; phylum Annelida; class Clitellata; order Crassiclitellata; family Megascolecidae; genus Metaphire; species Metaphire vulgaris. The sequence continues at coordinate 16,402,870 of CM030845.1, read as the reverse complement.
TTCATTAGAAAATACAAAGAAACTGCATGCATATACTCTGATGTCTCTTGGAATATGACTAATCGATCGTAAGATTAGGTATAATATTTGGATTAGGTTTAGTTAACAGTGGCGGCTCTAGGATTTGGCAAATGGGGGCGTTGGGTGGCAACTTATCACAGATAAGCAGCACACATCTTAACAATGCAGTTTGGTTTAATAAAATATAGACAGGAATAAATAGGCCGAAGCAATCTCGAAGACATTAGTTGATCAAATCGAAATCTTAATCAAATTATTCTGCTTATATAAAAATTCAAATAACGAACTCGAATAATAGCGTTTAAATGATATGTAATGACATGATTGATATGTGTCTCTACTCCATGAAACAGATGCAACTGCTGTAAATTAAAATGAAAATCAATTAATAAATCAAGGATTGATTTCCAAACAAAACCATTGCATAGTGTTTCAAGTCACTAAGCTACAGAGAGAAGCGCGTAACTCTCTATAGTTCTAACTCAATTGCAAAGTGTAATATTAGAAATAACATGCTATTAAGGGCAGTGATGGGCAAAATACTTTTCAAAAGTATTTTCAAAATAGAAAATAAAATAGTGCAAAAAAAGTATTTTGAAAATAACAAAATGAAATACTTTACAAAAGTATTTGCATAATACAAAATAAAATAGTATTTTCAAAATACTTTTTGGAAAATACATTCGTAAAATACTTTGCCTTACGTCAATAAATTGATTCTTGCATTGCATCACAATATTGTATTAAGGTTTTCTACAGCAGCAGATTCAACACAATCCATCGTCCATTATGGCCAGTAAAAACTAAAAAACCAACCGCAAATGTCAGTTCCTCGGCAAAGTTAGCATAATTCCTGAACTGTTGAACACGAGAACAACTCACAAGAACAGTGTAAGTCTGTTAGCCTTACAAGTTGACAACAAACTTTGATAAAATTTTTATTTTGAAAAAGTATTTTGGAAAAGTATTTCCTTAAGGTCACAAATACTTCTTAAAACTATTTTGAAAATAATGAAATAAAATAATTTTAAAAAGTATTTTTAAAATAGAAAATAAAATAGTATTTTTTATTTTCAAAATAGAAATACTATTTTCAAAATAGTATCTTGCACATCACTGATTAAGGGAACCTGCCAAAAATGCTAAAAGTCATTGTTCTGTCATTAGAAATCCTGGATGAGGAAGCACGAGAGCTGGGATTGGAGGTGAACTGGTCCAAAACTAAGATTCAGACTACTGCCCCATCACAACACTCATCTGTGTTTGTGGCTGGTAATAAAGTGGAGGTAGTTAAGGAGTTCGTCTATCTATAGGCTCACTAACAGACAGCACCGGAAGCAGTGAATCAGAGGTGCTGAGGCGAATTGGTATTGCAAGGGAAAGTTTTGCCTCGCTGAAAATAAATATTCGGCGCTCGAGTATCCACCTCCACACAAAGCTTCGCCTGTATGCCGTTTACATAATTCCAGTGTTGCTCTACGGAGTAGAAACATGGACTCTGACCTCATCCATTATCAGGAAACTGGATGCCTTCCATCAATGGTACCTGAGAAGAATCCTTCAAATATCGTACACCTCACATACAACAAATGAAGAGGTGTTCCGACGTAGAGGAGAGAAACCCATATCCATAAAAAATACAAAGCAGGCGTCTCCACTACTTTGGGCATGTTGCGAGAGCAGCCCCAAACATGGACCATGCGAGAGCTCTACAGGAAGCAATTAAAGGCCCCCAAAAATCGTGGAAGAGACCAGTTGGTCAACAAAGAATTACCTGGACCAGAACAATTCGATCTGACTTGGCTCAGTGTAACGTTGGACTTTTCACTGCCTGGGAAACGGCTCAAAACAGAGGTTCTTGGAAATGTTTATTGGAAAAGGCTACGCTTCGTCAGTGAGCTTGCCGATGATCGTGATGATGATGGTGAAGGGAAGTAAGTTATCGCATGACAGTAGCATGTTAGTAGTAATGAATAAGCCTGAAATCATTGAAGCAGCAATTTAAAATAAAAATAATGATGTAAACATCACATAACTCAAGTGTCTAAGTATACATGCAGAGTGTCAAAATAAATCAAAATGCATAAGCCATTCATTTGCAAAGCGAAAAGACTTAGCTTACGCACAAAGTTGCTGTTACAAGAATGTGCTAAAAACAAAATAATCTCATATAATATCATTGGGCAATAGTGATTTCTTGAAATGTTAATATCATAGATGATAGATTGCTGGAGGAAGATGAATTTTACAGATGAATAAGGGCATTGCTATTTTGCAATTCTATCGTTGGACTGCAAAGTAGCTGTGAATGTTGTAAGATCTGTCTGTTCCTCGGATAGCAGAGAAAATGCATGTTTTCGCAAAAAAACACTTAAAATTATTTCGAAATCGTAAACAGGAAAAAAAATTATAATCACGACGTGATTCTAAATATTATTTACGGATGTAAAAGGTAAAGTTTCGCCCATACTCGAGTTCGAGCGTTCGGCTTGGCGCTGATCTCCGATTTCAGGCAAATAGCGACGCAAGTGGCTTGCGCCATTAATCTAGAATAGCTTGCCATTGCTTTCTCCAGACCCGCGTTTAACCTTCGCAGCCAAAGCTGCTATTCATTTACCACCGCCCTCTAGCGAAACGAAAGCTGAGTCGACCTTAGGGGATTGTTGAACCCATTCAGTCAGTGTGTCACTTTAGCGTCTTACCAATCTGCCATCAAACCTTCCGCCTTACGGATGTTAGACGATAAAATTACATAAAGAGGGGGGCGTTGGGTGGCAACTTCTAAGCATGGGTGACCAACTATTTTTCATAAATCAGAACATACAGGAAGAATATGACCCTCGATGGGAGTCCAGTGTTGCGTATTTGAACAGCTTGTATAAAAGTCAGTGTGCAATATCTGGAATTGTTGCTGTAATTCTACAGTCAATTAATAACGATGAGCTAACAACAATTTTGACCTAGGCTAATGTATTGAAGCAACTGGAGAAGATGGAATTTGCGCAGAACTTATACAAAACTTGGGGCCGGTAGGATATGAAATAATCACAGAGCTAATAAACATAATATATAAAACAGGAGACATACCGGAGGATTTCTTAAAATGCATATTCGTCCCAATTCCAAAGATAAACAAAGCTCAAGACTGCGACGACTACAGAATTATAAGCTTGATATCGCATGCATCTAAAATCTTACTACAAGTAATAAAGAACAGAATCACACCATTAGCAGAATCAATATTATCAGAAAATCAACTGGGTTTCAGAAAAGGCAAGGGAACCAGAGATGCCATCTTTCAACTAAGGATACTTTGCGAAAATGCCCAAAAAATGGGAAAGAAATTACACATATGCTTCATTGATTATAAAAAAGCATTCGATAGAATAAATCATCAAAAGCTATTGGAGACACTAAAATGGGCAGGAATACCAAAACTGGAGCAAAATTTAATCTGTAACTTATACTGGAATGAATACGCCACCATAAGACTAAAAGAGGAGGAATCCGAGAAGATACAAATAAAAAAAGGAGTCAGACAAGGATGCATACTATCCCCTTTACTATTTAACCTATATACAGAGCTATTAATAAAGGAAGCATTAGAACAAACTCCTGGAATGAAAATCAATGGAACAATCTATAACATACTCAGATATGCAGATGATACGGTAATCTTTGCAGAAAAAGAGGAAGACCTCCAACTCATAATTAACAAGATAAACGACAAAAGCAAAGAATACGGGATGGAAATTAACAGAAAGAAAACAAAAACGATGATAGTAAGCAAACACAAAAATGAGAAACACAACATCCTAATTGATAGCACTAAGTTGGAACAAGTAAAGGAATACAAATATCTGGGCAGTTTCATAACAGAAAACGGACGATGTACAAGAGACATAAACGCCAGAATTGCTATGGCCAAAGAAGCCTTTTGGAAACAAAAAGAACTACTAAGAAGAAACCTAGACCTAGCACTAAAACTACGAATCCTGAGATGCTATGTATACTCGGTTATCACATTCTCCTACGAATGCTGGACTCTAACAAAGCAGTTGAAAAATAAAATACTGGCCTTTGAAATGTGGTGCTTCAGAAGAATCTTGAAAATTAGCTGGCAAGAGAGAATAACAAATGAAGAGGTACTAAAGAAAATTGGAGAAAAGAGACAACTCCTGACAGAAATTATAAACAGGAAAACTCAGTATGCTGGACACATAATGCGGGGTTCGAGCACAGAACAAGCAAAAGTCCTATTAGAGGGCAGATATGAGGGAAACAGGGCCAGAGGAAGACCTAGAAGAGACTGGCTGGACGACGTTAAGGAACACATACAGGAAAAGAACTACGGAAGACTAAAAAGGATTGCTAAAGACAGAACGAAGTGGAAACAACTCATGACCGTCAACCTTCAGATATGAAGATGACACATGATGATGATGAATGTATTATACGTTTACACTTGCAACAGACAAATCAAACAACATTATTATCTATAACGAACAAACCAGAATCTACGAACCAAATTAATGGCATATTTAGGTCTGTTGTAGCAGTCAATGAAGGGCTAGTTTTCAGTTATGTCTAGCATCAAATTCGCCAATGAAAGCATTTAAGTCGATTGTGCGAGAACGCTTCGACTCAACTGATAGCATAGCAATATTGCTAAAGGCGACTGTCAGACATTGTTCTTCGTAGATCAGTTTTCATTATCTTCATAGCTGAAAAACTTCTCTTACAAGCAGCAATTGTAGCAGGCAGATATTTCTAAAACTGCAACTAATCATTGACAGTCTGCTCACTCTGCTGAAAGACAGAATCATTTGATACCGTCTACCTGCATACGTATCGACGGAATTGATGTGCAGCCGGTGTCGTCGGTACGGAACCTCGGGATATTCCTGGATAGCACAGTATCAATGAAGACACACGTTTCGAAGACTGTGGCTGGATGCTTCAATGCCCTCAGGCTGATTAGAAGTATTCGTCGCTCAGTGTCAGCCACTGCACTCAAAACACTGGTCTCCACTCTGGTGTTGACCAAATTAGATTATGGCAATGGGTACGCGGACTATTGACCACAGGACGATTGACCATAGGACGATTGACCATAGGACGATTGACCATATGACGATTGACCACTGGACGAGTGACCACAGCGGACCTTTGACCACTGGACGATTGACCACAGCCGTGAGTATCAGGCTTAGCACGCTGTCTGCTGCTTGCATGCATGTACGCATACAAAAAAAGGAAACCAAATGCTATTGTCTATATATATATATATATATATATATAGACAATAGCATTTGTATATATATATGTACATATATGTATGTATATATGTATATATATGAATATATGTATATATATGTATTTATATATATGTATATATATGTATTTATATATATGTATATATATGTATGTATATATATGTATATATATATGTATATATGTATCTATATGTATATATATGCATATATGTATATATGTATATATATGCATATATATGTATATATATATACAATGTTATTATACATATATATGTACAATTGTACATATATGTATATATATGTATATATATGTATGTATATGTATGTATATATATGTATGTATATATATGTATATATATGTATATATATGTATATATATATGTATATATATAAATTTTTATATGTAATATATATATATATATCGACTCACTATTGTCCTTTTCATCATTCCCAGCATTTGGTTTCCTTTTTTTGCATGCGTGCATGCATGCATGCAGCAGACAGCGTGCTAAGCCTGCTATAACGAACAAACCAGTGGTCAATCGTCCTATGGTCAATCGTCCTATGGTCAATCGTCCTATGGTCAATCGTCTTTTGGTCAATAGTCCTAGAACCATGGCAATGCTACTCTCGCCGGAATACGGAAATACCTTCTCAATCGTCTTCAGTCCGTTCTTAACGCTGCTGCTCGTATGATCTGCCATGTTCCACCAGGTGAACACGTAACTCCATCGCTTCGTGATTTGCACTGGCTATCAGCGCCAGAAAGAATCCACTTCAAGCTCGCGTTATTAGCCTACCGATGCCTGAACGGTGTCGGCCCTGCATACCTGGCGACTGAACTGGTACGAGTAGCTAACTTGGAAGGTCGGCAACGCTTGAGATCCGCCCGTTCCACCTCACTGGTCGTTTCAAGGATGCGCCTTCGAACTGTCGGTGATCGTGCGTTCCCTGTGGCCGCGTCGAGAGCGTGGAACTGTCTGCCTCCATTTGTGCAGCTCTCTCCTTCTCTCAACACCTTCAAAAAGAAGCTTAAAACCTGACTTTTCCGCAGGAGCTACTTGTGATTTCTTGTGTTTTTGTATGTGTTCATGCAGTTCTTTTAGGACGAGTTACCACATTAATCAGTACGTTGTAATAGAATAGAATAGAAAATGAATGCGTCTTCTTCGCCAATCACATCCGTTGGGATGTCGTCATTGTCCTCGTTCGCCAATTTGGCATCTCCTCCTTCCGCAACAGAGGGACGTGGATTGACTCGTTCAGATGATTTTGAACAATATGGTCTTTGTCAAAATTCACTCGTTTTTAGGATTAGCTATTATAAGCCTCATGTCCGCCATATTTAATGCAGCACCATATATTTTAATAACTGACTGCGCTTCGACGGTTCTCGGCTGTCTGGACTCTCTCTCTCTCTCTCTCTCTCTCTCTCTCTCTCTCTCCTCTCTCTCTCTCTCTCTCTCTCTCTCTCTCTCTTTATCTATCTATCTATCTATCTATCTATCTATCTATCTATCTATCTATCTATCTATCTATCTATCTATCTATCTATCTATCTATCTATCTATCTATCTATCTATCTATCTATCTATCTGGTTTCATCATTGGTGCTGACCAAACTAGACTACGGGAACGCGACACTCGCCGGATCACCGCAACACCTGCTGGACCGTCTCCAGGTCGTATTGAACGCAGCGGCGCGGTTGATCTTCCAGGTCCCTTCTCGTGAACATGTAACACCGCTTCTACGAGACTTACACTGGCTATCAATGCCGGAGCGGATTCAGTTTAAGTTAGCAATGCTGGCTTACCGCCAGTGATGTTAATCCTTGTCCTGGTCCTTGTCCTTAAGGACTCCTTAAGGACCAATTTGAAGTCCTTGTCCTTGTCCTCGTCCTTGGGTAGTCAGTCCTCGTCCTTATCCTCGTCCTTGGGGGTTCGGTCCTTGTCCTTATCCTCGTCCTTGCAGATCGGTCCTTGTCCTGGTCCTTGTAACTTAGTCCTTGAAAAGTCCTTATAAGGACCAAATTACTTGTATACCATTTTCAATTGTACTGATAATTTTGTTCCAAGGTAAGAGTAGTATATGGATTTATATTTTGGCTACATACTTGCTTTGAGTTACTCTAAATGTTTAGTCATTGTTTCCTTTATAACACCAGTTGATTCTTTAGCAGAATTTTTTTTCCCAGCGACGTCGGTTCCAGTTGAATGAGTGTTTTCGCAAAGTGGTCTCATAATTAGACCTCACCGTGTGTGCATGACTAATCAGCTGCTGGAAACACTTGTTCATTTATTATTATTATTATTATTATTATTATTATTATTATTATTATTATTATTATTATTATTATTATTATTAAACTTGACAATTTCTTAAGCGCAGTAACATAGCTAGGTGGCTAAAGTCAAAGGCGCATTTGAAATGCAGCATTGCTGTTGACTAGACTATGTTTTACAACATTCTTTTTTTGCTTTTCTAATTTTGTGATTCGAATTGAAATTGTGTTTGGTTTTTTACTTTCTGACTTTTTTGTTTTACAGAGGTTGGTCCTTGTCCTTGTCCTTGATCCTTGTCCTTAGGGGTCAGTCCTTGTGGTCCTTGTGCTTGCGGGGTAAGTCCTTGTCCTCGTCCTGAAGGGTTCGTCCTCGTCCTTATCCTCGTCCTTGGGGGTTCGGTCCTTGTCCTTATCCTCGTCCTTGGGGGGTCGGTCCTTGTCCTTATCCTCGTCCTTGGGGGTCGGTCCTTGTTAACATCACTGCTTACCGTTTGCCTGAATGGTATAGGGCCAGAGTACCTAGCGACAGAATTAGCACGAGTCGCAGATCAGGCAGGTCGGCGTCGCCTGAGGAGATCTGCTAGAACCGCTTCTCTGTTCGTTCCATTGACGCGCCTTCGTACTGTAGGCGATCGTGCCTTTCCCGTGACTGCTGCAAGGGCATGGAACCGCCTGCCTTCTTCAGTTCAACTCTCCCTAACGCCAGACACCTTAAAGAAGAATCTTAAAACTTGGCTATTTCGCACAAGCTATTGCAATTTATAATTTGTAATGTGTCCACGCAGTCACTGTATTAGTTGCCACATAAATCTCTACGTTGTATAATAATAATAATAATAATAATAATAATAATAATAATAATAATAATAATAATAACCTGTTTGGACAACTATGTCGACAGAGCGATAGCGAAGCAGGAGCAAAAATTTTACAACAAAACCTAAATACACTATCTCAGTGGTCAGCATATTGGCAAATGCTTTTTAATACAGATAAATGCTCGGTGATGCACATTGGGAAGAAGGGAACAGATCAAGAATTTAAGTTATGTGGAAAGGGACTAAAAGTTACAAACGAGGAGAAAGATCTAGGGGTCATCATGCATAACAGCTTAAAGCCATCTAGGCAATGTGCAGAGGCAGCTAAGAAGGCCAACAAAATTCTAGATATGATCAAAAGAACGATAGTGATCAGAGAGAAGGATGTAGTAATAAGACTTAACAAGATATTGGTACGCCCGCATTTAGAGTATTGTGTTCAAGCATGGTGTCCATCCTGAAGAAACACATAGAGACCTTAGAAAGAGTATAACACAGAGCTACAAAGATGATCAAAGAATGTCATAAACTAACGTATGAGGAAAGGCTAAATCACTGTAGATTGACAACCCTGGAAAAAGGAAGAGAGAGAGGGGATTTGATCGAGACTTACAAAATACTAACAAACAAAGTGGAAATGTCAAGAGAAAGATTCTTTACAATGAAGCAGTATGATCGAACCAGAGGACACAGCATGAAACTGTTCAAGAAACGGATTGGAAGACATAAACAGCATTTTTTAGTGCAAGAGTGGTGGACAGATATGGAATGAACTGGATAAGAGAATAGTAACGGCTACAACTGTGAACGAGTTCAAAATAAACCTCAGTAGTTTAGGATATTAGATTGGAGGGGAACAACAGTGGTTCTCACACAGGGCAGTCCCTACTGAACCACTTTAAACCTTGTTTATAATATTATATTATATTATATTATATTATATTATATTATATTATATTATATTATATTATATTATATTATATTATATTATATTATATTATATTATATTATATTATATTATATTATATTATATTATATTATATTATATTATATTATATTATATTATATTATATTATATTATATTATATTATATTATATTATATTATATTATATTATATTATATTATATTATATTATATTATATTATATTATATTATATTATATTATATTATATTATATTATATTATATTATATTATATTATATTATATTATATTATATTATATTATATTATATTATATTATATTATATTATATTATATTATATTATATTATATTATATTATATTATATTATATTATTTTAATCTTATTATATAATTCTCAATGTCCGTCCGACGGCAACACGGCAGATATTGCAAGACGCTGTTGTCATTGACAAACCAAATATTGTTTAATCAAAACTGTATTATCAACGGAGCGTTTAACGAAGCGTTTTAATTGCTGCTTAAACCCCCGTCCCTCTTCCCTCACCCCATCCCTCTATCAATCGCCCAGGCCTCAACCCATTCCCGTCCCGGCCCCAAACCTCCTTTCCTCTGCTCTTTCATCATCCCCTTCCCTCTCCCCATCTCCATCCCAATCGCCCAGGCCCCAACCCATTCCTGCCCTGCCCTGCCCGACAGGCCCCAAACCTCCGTTCCCTTCTCTCTCTCCATCCCTTTCCCTCTTCCCATCCCTCTCCCAATCGCCCCGGCTTCAACCCATTCCGGCCCCGGCCACAACCCATTCCGGACCCAGACCCAAACCCCCGTTCCTTTTCCCTCTTCTATCCCTTTTCTTTCTCCCCATATCCCTCCCAATCGCCCAGGCCCCAACCCATTCCCGCCCCGCCCTGCCCGACAGGCCTAAACCTCCGTTCCCTTCTCTCTCTCCATCCCTTTCCTTCTTCCCAACCCTCTCCCAATCGCTCCGGCTTCAACCCATTCCGGCCCCGGCCCCAACCCATTCCGGACCCGGACCCAAACCCTCGTTCCCCTTCCCTCTTTTATCCCTTTTCCCTCTTCCCATTCCTCTCCCAACCGCCCCGGCCCCCACCCATTCCCTGCCCGGCCCCAACCCATTCCCTGCCTGGCCCCAAACCCCCGTTCCTTTTCCTCTTCCCATCCCCTTCCCTCTCCCCATCCCTATCCCAATCGCCCAGGCCCCAACCCATACCCGCCCTGCCCTGCCCGACAGGCCTAAACCTCCGTTCCTTCTCTCTCCCCAACCCCTCTTTCAACCCCCCGTACCTCTCCATCCCTCCCTCCCAATCGCCCTGGGCCCAACCCATCACTGCTCCGCCCCTACCCCACCGGCCCCAAACCCCATTCTCACACCTACACAGCGTTGCTCCGAAAACCTGTACAACCCACTTTCCTTCTCCCAAACCTTCCTTCTTTCTCCCAATGCCCTGCCCCCCGTTATTATATATATATATATATATATATATATATATATTCCTCCTAGCCTCTATATCTATTTTTTAAATTTAACCCCTCAAGTGGGGATTAAATTTTCAGACGCCGTCACCGTACTGGGGATTTCATTTTCAGAAAAGCTTCTTCAGAAATGATTGCTGTAACGTTTTAAATTTGCTATATCTCAGGCTATATAGGAGCTAAGAAGATGAGGTTTGCACCATTGTTTAGATTGTTTCTTCCTCTTTCTAACCGTCCGTGCCCAAAAAATTGGCTGGTAGAGTCCACTTTACGGCCTAAAATATCACCCTCTCTCCCCAAAAAATTGTTAAAGCCCCCTAGCAAACTTTTTTCAGCAGTATCTTCACTTTGCTCAGCGGCAAAGTTGTAAAGGGATGTCAGAGGAACAAAATAAATCAAAAACTTTGAAAATCGGTTGACATTTGGCAAAGATATATCAATTCTAACCCGATGACCCCAATGTTTGAACATAAGTATTATCGGTGAATTTCGCGAAAGTTTTGAATTCTGAGAAAGTTTCCAATTTTTTGAATTTGCTATATCTCAGGCTATATAAGAGCTAAGAAGATGGGGTTTGCAACATTGTTTAGCTTTTTTATTCCTCTTTCTAACCCCCCGTGCAAAACAAAAAAGTCCAGCGTTCACGAGGTTTGCGACAATCAAGTGAGAATGAGTAGCAGGCTGTTTGCTCGGCGTGAAAAAGCAGCACAGCAAACAAGAGAATCAAGCACTGCATGTCGTTCGACACTGCCAAATCAGTACACCTACCTTGACTATCAAGTTTCAGAAAATTCATGCGAATGGGCGTTAGCTCGGTTGAAGGAAAAGGCGGCGAATTAAGGACAATTAATTGCGCAAAATGCTATTGCATTTGCGCAAAATCGGGTGGTAAAAGAGCCAATCTCTCCCGTCATTTTTGACGGGTAAACACCTAGTCACATTATAATTATAAACTTAGTAACGTCCATGCGCCTTAAAGCCTTTGAACATAAGCCTCGGCTAGCTACCCCTCCTCCGCCGGAGTTCCTGCCAGAGATCTAGCCAGAATTTTAGGTTTGAGGGTCTGAAGCCCAAGATTCACTCTCCTCCTTTCTTTCTGAGCCCGCAACGCCATTTGGGCTTGAATTCATTTGGGAGTGGGACCGTGGGGACTAGCTTCAGGCTTGGGGGCTTGATTCCCCAAAGCCCATGCCTAGCTACGTCTCTGGTCCCTGGTCAGCAGCAAAGCAGGCCGTTGGCCTATGTGAGAGGCTGTCAGATCAATTATATTCTCTGATTTTTTCGACGTGAGCTGAAAATTATAGTGCCTGAGTGGCACATTTTTTCATTCATGAATTTCATGCACTTGAATTGTGTTCACAGATGTCAACCATTAGGTCCAATACAACAACGAAATCAGTGTTATTTGAAACTCAAAGTTATGTGTACCTTATTTATTCAATGTACTTGTAATGCAATTAAAATGTTATAGAAACTTAATAGGATCACTTTTAATACTGCGTCTGTCTGCAATATGACTCGCTACTTTGGACAGCATCGCAGTCAGGCAATAAGCCAACGGCGCAGTGGCTCCCCGACTGTAACCAGCCAGCTGTGTAGACTTTGATACCCTGCAGAACATACGTGGCATCAGACAGAATGCTGTGGTGCTGTGTTGCATGCCGTTTCCGCCTACTGCTTGACATTTGACGCTCGCCTAAAGGTGCCTTTCCACTTGCATTCAGCCAACGCGGCAAGTCACCACGTTGCTCCGCCGCACTGTCACCGCAAGCGCTCTAGATATT